>JAVSCE010018835.1:0-157043 GCA_032199065.1 Smutsia gigantea
GAGGAGAGAGTCTACTCACATAAACAGAATCAGAAATGAGAAAGGAAAAATCATGACGGACCCCAGAAAAATACAAAGAATTATAAGAGAATACTATGAAAAATTATATGGTAACAAACTGGATAACCTAGAAGAAATAGACAACTTTCTAGAAAAATACAACCTTCCAAGGCTGAAATAGAAAGAAACAGAAAATCTGAACAGACCAATTACCAGCAACAAAATTGAACTGGTAATCAAAAATCTACCTACGAACAAAATGCCTGGACCAGATGGCTTCTCTGCTGAATTTTATTAAACATTTACTGAAGACCTAATACCCATCCTCCTTAAAGTTTTCCAAAGAGTAGAAGAAGAGGGAATACTTCTAAGCTCATTCTATGAGGCCAGTGTCACTCTAATACCAAAACAAGGCAAAGACACCACAAAAAAAGAAAACTACAGACCAATATCCCTGATGAACATAGACACAAAAATACTCAACAAAATATTAGCAAACCAAATTCAAAAATACATAAAAAGGATCATCCATCATGATCAAGTAGGATTTATTCTAGGGATGTAAGGATGGTACAACATTCGAAAATCCATCAACATCAACCACCACATCAACAAAAAGAAGGACAAAAACCACGTGGTCATCTACGTTGAGGCTGAAAAAGCATTTGACAAAATTCAACATCCATTCATGATAAAAACTCTCAACAAAATGGGTATAGAGGGCACGTACCTCAACATAATAAAGGCCATATATGATAGACCCACAGCCCACATTATACTTAACAGTGAGAAGTTGAAAGCTTTTCCTTTACAACCGGGAACAAGACAGGAATGCCTACTCTCCACACTTCTATTCAACATCATACTGGAGGTCCTAGCCACAGCAATCAGACAACACAAAGAAATGAAAGGCATCCATATTGGCAAGGAAGAAGTTAAACTGTCTCTGTTTGCAGATGACATGATATTATACATAAAAAACCCTAAAGAATTCACTGCAAAACTACTAGATCTAATATCTGAATTCAGCAAAGTTGCGGGATACAAAATTAATATGCAGAAATCTGTGGCATTCCTATACACTAGCAATGAACTAGCAGAAAGAGAAATCAGGAAAACAATTCCATTCACAACTGCATCAAAAAGAATAAAATATCTAGGAATAAACCTAACCAAGGAAGTGAAAGACCTATACTCTGAAAACTACAAGACACTCATGAGAGAAATTAAAGAAGATACCAATAAATGGAAACATATCCCATGCTCATGGATAGGAAGAATTAATATTGTCAAAATGGCCATCCTGCCTAAAGCAATCTACAGAGTCAATGCAATTCCTATCAAAATACCAACAGCATTCTTCAACGAAGTAGAGAAAATTGCTCTAAAATTCATATGGAACCATAAAAGACTCTAAATAGCCAAAGCAATCTGAGAAGGAAGAATAAAGCTGGGGGGATTATGCTCCCCAACTTCAAGCTCTATTACAAAGCCACAGTACTCAAGACAATTTGGTACTGGCACAAGAACAGACCCATAGACCAACGGAACAGACTAGAGAGCCCTGGTATAAACCCAACCATTTATGGTCAATTAATATGATAAAGGAGCCATGGATACACAATGGAGAAATGACAGCTTCTTCAACAGCTGGTGTTGGCAAAACTGGACAGCTACATGCAAGAGAATGAAACTGGATTATTGTTTAACCCCATACACAAAAGTAAACTTGAAATGGATCAAAGACTTGAATGTAAGTCATGAAACCATAAAACTCTTAGAAGACAACATAGGCAAAAATCTAATATAAGCATGAGCAACTTCTTCCTGAACGCATCTCCTCGAGCAAGGGGAACAAAAGCAAAAATGAACCCATGGGACTACATCAAACTAAAAAGGTTCTGTACAGCAAAGGACACCATCAACAGAACAAAAACGCATCCTACAGTATGGGAGAATATATTTGTCAATGACATATCTGACAAGGGGTTAACATCCAAAATATACAAAGAACTTACACGCCTCAACACCCAAAAAGCAAATAACCCAATTAAAAAATGGGCAGAGGATATGAAGAGACAGTTCTCCAAAGAAGAAATTCAGATGGCCAACAGACACATGAAAAGATGCTCCACATCACTAATCATCAGGGAAATGCAAATTAAAACCACAATGAGATATCACCTCACACCAGTAAGGATGGTCAGCATCTAGAAGACTAAGAACAACAAATGCTGGCGAGGATGCAGAGAAAGGGAAACCCTCCTACACTGCTGGTGGGAATGTAAGCTAGTTCAACCATGGTAGAAAGCAAAGGGAGGTTCCTCAAAAAACTAAAAATACAATTTGACCCGGGAATCCCACTCCTTGGAATTTACCCAAAGAATACAACTTCTTAGATTCAAAAAGACATATGCACCCCTATGTTTATTGCAGCACTTTTTACAGTAGGCAAGATATGGAAACAACCTAAGTGTCCATGAGTAGATGAATGGATAAAGAAGAAGTGGTACATATATACAATGGAATACTATTCAGCCATAAAAAAGAAACAAATCCTACCATTTGCAGCAACATGGATGGAGGTGGAGGATATTGTGGCTCAGTGAAATAAGCCAGGTGGAGAAAGACAAGTGCCAAATGATTTCCCTCATTTGTGGAGTATGACGAGCAAAACTGAAGGAACAAAATAGCAGCAGACTCAGAGACTCCAAGAAGGAACTAGTGGTTACAAAGGGGAGGGGTGTGGGAGGGCGGGTGGGGATGGTGGGAGAAGGGGATTGAGGGGTATTATGTTTAGTACACATGGTGTGGGGGATCACAGGGAAAACAGTGTAGCACAGAGATGGTAAATAGTGAATCTGTGGCATCTTACTACACTGATGGACAGTGACTGCACTGGGGTATGGGCAGGAACTTGATAATATGGGTAAATGTAGTAACCACATTGTTTCTTCATGTGAAACCTTCATAAGAGTGTATATCAATAATACCTTAATAGAAAAAGTAGTTGTTTTTAATTTTTATGTAGTTCAATGTATCAATGTTTTCTTTTATGATTTCTGCTCTTTTGTCTTAAGATTATTACCTACTTCAAAGTTGCAAAGGTATTCTCTTATGTTTTCTTCTGGAAGATTTAGTTTTAGCACTTATATTTTATGTCTGTGATTCATCTCAAATTCTGCATATGTGAGAGTTAGGAGTTGAAGTTCTTTTTCCCCCCAAATGGATATCCAGGTATCACAGGTCATTTGTTGAAGAGACTCTCCTTTCCCACTGTGTTGATTTCACAGGCTTATCCAAATTTATTTTGTCAGTTCAAGTGTGTCAAAGACATATGTTTGTGTGTGTGTGTGTGTGTGTGTGTGTGTGTGTGTGTGTGTGTGTGGTCTCTGTTATGCCAAAGTAATAAATGTATGTGAATCTGTTTCTGGACTCTGTTCTGCTCTGTATTTGTCTGTCCTTTCAGTAATACCATACTGTCTTACTATAGTTTTAAAGTAGGCATGTGGCTATTTAATGTTGACAGTGCCAAAATGCCTTTATAAAAGGTTGTACAGATCCACACCCCTACCCACAGTTGGTTTCCCAACTTTCACCAGCATGGGGCATCACCAACCTTAGAAGTCATGGAACACGACTTATTCACTGCTGTTTCCCCGCCACTGAGCACTGTGTGCGCCTCACAGATGCCTAGCTGTGCAAACGAAAGACAAGAGGCTTTTGCCCATCTGTGAATATTGCCGACACCTATTAATAAAGTTACCCGAGGTAGCCAAGAGGAGATGATCAAGCCGAACTCCAGGCAAACGTTTCTGAAAGTCCGAAAGACTGTCATTAGGATTAGGCTGCAGTAATAACAAAAACAATAGCTAAGTCCTACAGAGCGCTGACTCTGCACAAGCACGTGGTCCTTGTTGTCACGGCTCAG
This sequence comes from Smutsia gigantea, assembly GCA_032199065.1. Taxonomy (NCBI): domain Eukaryota; kingdom Metazoa; phylum Chordata; class Mammalia; order Pholidota; family Manidae; genus Smutsia; species Smutsia gigantea. The sequence continues at coordinate 3,932 of JAVSCE010018835.1, forward strand.
GTGACACCCATTATGGCGGCCTGCCAAGCAACTGAAGGAGAGGGACAGGAAGAGGGACAGTGGGCGGCCTCCTGCTGAGGAGGTTTCCAGCAGCTGCCACATGGCCCTGTGCCAGCAAGGGAGGCTGGGAAATGTGGGCTTGATTTGCTCGGGTCGCTACTTCTCAGGTGTGGCCTGTCCTGTACAACCAAAAGAACCCTCCGTTAAGCCCTGTTTCCTTGAGTAGGATTTTGGTGCCCAGTGGGCATCAGGATGCTGTCTCAAAAGATTGGGGGCATCTTGTTTTAGAATTTTTGTCAGAAACGGCAAACGACACTTACCTTCATCATGAAGGAACCAAGGCCCACAAAGGTCCTTCGGCCGAGGGCACAACCCCAGGTGAATATGAAGGAACCCAAGACGGACCTGCACCAAAAACACACATCCAGTTATGCTAGAGTTGTGAAAAGTGATTTAAAATTGGACCCACCTATGATGAAGGGGGTAGTGTAATCACCATAATATTACTCATTTGATTGTAGATTGGTGATATCAAAATAAACTTTAAAAAATTAAAAAAAAAATTGGACCCACCTCATAAAGACTCTAACGTGACTGGACCTAATGCATTTTTATTTCAGAAACTGTGACCAAAAAAGGTTACCATTGACAAAAAAAATCACTAACCAGTGTACTTTGCCTAGCAGAATATGTTCAGAAGTGTTGGGAAATGGTCCTCCTTGCCTCTAAACATATTTTCATATTGTATCTGGCATAGTGAGGCTGTATTTTTCCCTTCAATTTCAACATTATTGAACACATATGATATTGCACTGCTCTAAAAGCAGATAATCCCAGAAAGCACTCAGCAAGTGAGGCTGCTTGTCAGGAACTATGCCCAATGACATGCGCGCACACATTTTTTTTTCCTGTTTAAGGTTTACAATTATCCTGTGACCAGATGAGCAGGTATGATTAGTCCCAGTCACAGATGATGATCGAGGATCAGGGGCGCCACGGCTGGTCAGCGCTGGAGCCAAGGTGCTCACCGTGGTCGGCCTCACTCTGGACTGCACTGCGGAGGCCCTTGGAGTTGATGGAAAAAACCCATTCCTGAAAATGTTCCACCATAAGCCTAAATACAAGGGTGAGGGAGGAGAATGCCCTGCTTATGTAGGGATGTTTCTTATGTGGCTTATTTGGAAATCCAAGAACTGTATACAATTTAAGTGCTTAAGAGTGCTGTGAACTGAATGACGGCTCAGCCATAGAACTGACAAAGTAGCCACCCAAACTGCTCTTCAGGCACTTCATTAGCATGCTCTGATGTGGCAGGGGAAATGTTAGGGTCCCAAACCACACACACACTCATCTTAATCAGACAGAAATATTATCAGGAAAAGCCAGCAAGGGAATCTCCCAGAATATTAGGCTTGATTAACTCCGGTTAGAGTATTACAGGGGATTTCAAATTTTCTTGACTTTTATTTTCTAGCTTTTCCACATGAACATGTTTACATGGATAATCAGAATGTTTTTTTGAGTTGTATATTTTTTGTGTAATGTACACTTTTAAAATGCTCCACCCTCATTCTAAGTGCCACTAGGATTCTGGGTGTTGTTTTTTTAATATATATATAATTTATTTTATCATTAATCTACAATTACATGTGCAATATTATGGTTATTAAACTACCCCTTCATCAGTGCCCCCCAACCAACCCCATTACAGTCACTGTCCATCAGCATAGTGAGATGCTATAGAATCACTACTTGTCTTCTCTGAGTTGTACAACCCTCCCCGTGCCCCCCCAACATTACGTTTGCTAATCGTAATGCCCCTTTTTCCCTCTTATCCCTCCCTTCCCACCCATTTTCCCCAGTCCCTTTCCCTTTGGTAACTATTAGTCCGTTCTTGGGTTCTGTGAGTCTGCTGCTGTTTTGTTCCTTCAGTTTTTTTCTTTGTTCTTATACTCCACATATGAGTGAAATCATTTGACACTTGTCTTTTTCGGCTTGGCTTATTTCACTGAGCATAAGGATTCTGGGTGTTTTTAAAGTTTTCAAATTTAGTATCTTAAAAGGACTTCAAGTGGATGCCGCAGTATTTGCATTCAGAGCAAAGATGAAATGGAGGAGGAAAAAAAAGTCAGTACGTCTTCTTTTTTAAGTGGGAGAATGAAATCGCAATAGGAAATTCTAGCTGACTTGTGCCTCTTAAGGAAGAGAGCTGGTGGATGACTGGTATTGTTTCATCTTCCTTTTTCTTGGCTGGGGATGGGGTGTCCCCTGGTTTGAGTGCAGGATGAAGGCCAAAGGCAAGACACCTGACAGACCCCAGAAGGCACTGAGAAGGTAGGTAGCTGCACACACCCCTCCCACACTTGACAGAGAACAGCCGCACCCCCCCTCCATTATCTGCCTCACCAAAGTACTTATCTTAAACTCAGTACCAATGGTTAAATAGAATTTTAGTACTGAACCATCTGGTGGCCATTCCATCTGTAGGCTTTTTGAGGACAGTGACCATATCTTACTAGCTTTTGACTTATCCCCTGGAAGTCTGAGGCTCATAAATGGGTCCTTATCAGACATTTGCTGAGGTTGTCTATGTATATTAAAGAAAACTATACTAAAAATAGTCTAATAACTGTCTTTTCTAGTCCTTATTTGTGTAATAAACTATACCAAGTTTAGTTCCCAGAAAAGATGTATATGTATATAGCGAGGGAGGACGCAGAGAGCATCTCCAGTCCCCTTGGTTATCAACCAGTAATGACCCTTAACCCACCTTTAACACACCTTCCCCCAGCCCCTCTCAAGAGCCACCAGCATCAACTAAGGTTTTGGCGCAACACCACCTCCCACCCCTTTTCCTACAGAGCAGCTTCTCCAATGGCTGATGGGGCTGGTGATTCTGAGTCCCTTTTCTACCTCCTGCTCTGTGCACATGGCCATCCAAGCACCCTATTCTTAGGGCCATGAAGACTGGTTCAGGGAAAGGCACATGGGCCAAGGTAGCCAATCAAAGCCCTTCCTTGGAATTTTTCAGTGTGGACTGGACAAGACAGGCTTTGCATTTCACAGAGTGAACATGGGAACTGAAGCCAGCTTCCCTCCAGGACTTCAATAAACCCTTTTGCTTAAGATATTTTGAGCAGGTTTCCATTTCTTCCAACTGAAAGAGTCCTACCTTTTCTTCTATTTTCCAAATTCTCCTTAATAAAGATATAAAAATTCCAGCTTTGGGAGAAAAATTACGTTTTGAATTCCAAAACCACACATCAAAACTGATGTGGCTGTGGAAGTGTGGGGAAATGACTTGTACTGCTTGTATCCACGACCCCCTTTCTCCTCCGGCCTCGGTGTTTCTGCTCCAGCTGCCTCCACCTGCCCACTCTCCCTGCCCCCCCATGACGCTGTCCATTCTTTCACCTCCTCTAGAAAGCCATGTATTCATTTAAACACTGTCCTACTTGAGGGGGGACAGCCACCCCGAGCAACGAAAAGCATCTCAGGGTCCTTGGGGTTGACATGTAAGAAGAAATGGAAGCTGTGACTGAAATTGGTAGTATTTGGGGGGAAATATTCATTATTGTGCTGGGAACCTAAGTTTAAAGAGTGAAGATGTACAATTAGTCACGTCCACTTGATATATAGTATTAAACTACAAGGAGAGTTAAACACAGTCACCATTTTGGACATGTATTTTATTGTTTAGAAATTTCCAGCAGAATTATCATCAAGTACCTTTGTCAGGAGATGCCTATGAAAATCTAGATTGGAAAACAGGGACAGGCAGGCGTGTCGGCATTTCCTGAAAATCCGTACAACACAAGGGCAGCAAACAGCCTGGCCCTGAGGTGCAGCTGGTGGGACCCCCAAGACACAGCCCAGCATCCCCAACATGCGGATCTACCCAGACAGAAAACTTCACAGATGTAGATTTAAAGTGTGACCCCAAACGTCAAACGACTTTCTGGCGGTGCCCAAACAAGACACCAGAGAGAATTTGCAGAAAACCAAACCTATCATGATCAGCATTCCTACCTGAATGAAGTTGACCTCCTAAACCAGCTGACCTTATGTTTTTATTCATTTATTTTAAAAGCAAACCAAGTGTATATGGCATCTTTTAAAAAATCATGTAAACGTTGCAAATTTTTTAGGGGTTATTTATAATCTAAAGAGATTTATAAAAAACTACTGGACTTGTTAAGACTACAAATACTAACTCCCCTTCCCCCCATGAAAAAGCAACTGTTATAAAAATATAAAAAATATACTAGCTTCTACTTTAACCTTCCACCAGAAATCTCACAACTCTGGGACACATCCTGGTTCATATACCATATGACAAGCACAAGTGCAATTTTTCAATTTGTTAAGGAAGGAAAAGTTCCATAACATTCCCTTTGTTACTTGAGACTGTGGCTACTTACTCCATAGGGACTGTAAGCTAGTGAGTAGTGACGCTTTGAAGTTGTCTATTGTGTTCCCCTGCATGGAAGTTATAGCACAGAAGGCTGCCTTCAAAGCTCCCTCCTCTTCCTATTCCTCTCTGCAGCTCCTTTAATTCCTGTCTGGGACTCGCTGGTCCCGACTCCTGAGCTGGCCTTGGCTTCCCTAGCTGTCCATTGCGGAACAACGGTGGTAGGAGGGGCCTCTTGGTAAAGGAGAAGGGGGCGCTAAGCCCGCATGCAGCCCTCAGCACCTACCTTCAGGGAGTGTGGGTTGGACCCCTACCCAGGTTTGCCAATGCCAGACAGGCTGATGATAGGCCCCTGCCTGGAGAGATGACTGATGCTAAGACAGCCTGCAGAGTCTGCAAGGGGAGCCAGCAGCAAGCGTGGAGGCAAAACACTTTGCATTAAAAGTTTTATAAACTTCTAATTGATCACATGTACTCTTCCACAGCTGCCAAGCTCCCAGGCACCCTGACCAATAAAGGGCCAGGGAATGGACCAACTTCGGGTTGAGACAACAGATGCTACAGGAGGAGAGGGGCGTGTGTGACTGCATTCAAGTCCTTGAGGATGCCCCTCCCTCACTAGGACATTTTCAGTGTTTCGTTATCCCTCCTGTCGCCAGCAGGGGAAGATGTGTGTAAAGGCTCAATCAAGCCCTTGGGTGAGAACAGTTGGTGGATTAACAGAGATGGATCCATGCCACCAAACAGTATCCTTCCGTGTGACTGGGATATTGGTTGGCTGGACCCTGTATCCCTGAAGTCCAGGGAGACCTCTCCGATGGAGGACCCAGCCTGAGCGTTCTCTAGAGAACCCTTCTCCCCCAAAGCCCTCATGTGTGCAGTCCTCACCACCTGCTGCATGCTCCAAAGTGGAGACTTGGTTCAACTGGGAGCCTGGCTCTCACCTCTCCCCTGCAGGACCCCCTGACCTTGGCTGTGACCCCCAGTGCCTGCCACAACCTAGCCCGGCATCCAGGCCAACCCTGGGCACTACTGCCTTCACTATTCTTGTCTGAGAACCAGGCTGTCTGGCTCCAGTACAGATGGTGGGCCCTCTCTGAGCTTCCAGTGGACTTCCAAGCTCTCCTGTTTGAAGCACTAGACCTCACAGCACTGAGGGTTTTTTCACAGATGATGGTGGTGAGTTTGGGGTCTGCAGTCCTCCTATGGTTAAGTAATCATTTCCTGACACTTTGTTTCCCTAGATCTGAAACATCTCACCCAACATACCCTGGTTGTTTTGAACCCCAAATGAACTTTCCAAAAGCAACAATAACAACAGATCCAAAGAACACTGGCCACATATGTTGAGCAAGTCCCCTCTACTTTGGCTGCATCAGAAAAACACAGGGCATCTGTGATATCCCTAATTCACATTTGCTCAGAGAGAAGTGCTCCCAACATCAAGGCACAAAGAAAGAAGTCTCCTGGGGTAAAATGACAATGAAAGCGACTAGTGACCTTTGTGAGGCCTGAGGCAGAGTCGCTGGGGAAGGTGAGTCCAGTCTGGCCTGGGTGGGCACCAGGAGGAAGACTAGAGAACCGGGGGTCTCCCTCGGGGCCTGAGGAGCCTTCACGCATACTTCTCCAGGAACTTTATGTGAAAGTCTTTCACCTTCTGTAGAACCGTCTTCAGCTTCTCCACAGGAGGGAGAATGGTCATTCTGTCAGGAAAGAGGGCAGCGTCAGCCTGGACACAAGCTGCTCTGGGAAGGGGAGAGGAAAGAACCCAGCAGCTCCTGCCTTCACCTGCAGCTTGAAGATGAGGAGGTGTGGACAAGCTGTGTGGGGAGGCGCAGGCCTGTCCTATCAGCTGTGATGGCAGCCCCTGGGCAGGACCCCTGCCCTCACCCCCACCCCACACACATTTACCTTTTCACAAGTAACCCATATGAACAAAAGCAGTACGATGGAGGCCACACTGAAGCTGACATATTCACCCATCACCACCAAAGGCCTGCAGAACATTCTGACCAGTGTACAGAATTTTCTCTAGAGCACACTTGTTTTTTCCCACAGACAGATGCAAGACTTCACTCCTGCTAGACGGGCCTTGTTTCTCTGTCTTACAGTGGGAACCTCCAGTCACAACTGTCCTGCCAAAAGAACTCCCAAGGTCCCATGGTAATGAACTTCTCCCCCACAACACTGCCAATATGCTTCCTCACCCTGAAGGTGTGTTGGATTTAACTGCTTTCTGAACGAGCCATGAATTGCCAGGGTGGACCTAATAGGTGGAAAGGCCAGCCACGCGAGTTTGTCCACCTGGCACACACTGCCCACAACCTTGGCCTGAGTCAGGACTTGGCTCTAAGTTCATGACATTTCTGCTCCAAGCACCGACTGAGGAGCCTCCGAAAGCAGTGCACGTGGAGAAGTGCTCTTCCGAACAGAGCTGGCCACAGCAGGGAAACCCTGGCCGAGCTGCTCCAGCTGGCTCAGCTCTAGGGGTGCCCCTCCACAGGGTCAGAGTCGCATAGCCTGTGAAATGCGTCACAGTGAGTGGAGCCAAGCCCATTGTCTCAGATGCAGCATCTCGGCAGGTGTTCGGTGCAGCGGACAGCTACTGAGCACCTGGGTGCTAGATGCTGCTATCATGGAGGTTAAAACAGGCAAATAAAAACACACTGCCAACATTTCACGGTATGTGATAGAGGGAGGCAGACTGGTCAAGATGACCCTGGAGTCCACCCAGTTCTGTTTAATCCCTGGGCACAGGGTCTCAGCTTGGCTCTGCAGCAGGTCAGACTGGGGGTGGGACTGGGCAGGGCTATGAGCCAGGAGGATGGGGCTGCGCCCGTCTCAGACTCTGAAGCCACCAGCCTGTTTTACGTGAAGAAGCCCTAGTTTCCCAAACCTCAAACCAGCCCCCTGGTGCAGACAGGATGTGGTACCTGAAGTGGTAGGTGCCTTCCCTCTGCCCAAAGCCGCTGCCGGGCACCACGCAGATGCCTGTCTCCTCCAGGAGCTTCATGCAATAGAACATGTCGGGGGCCATTCTCTGGGCCTGTGGGAGCAGGGCAGACCTGAGGACCCGCTGCTGGCTCGGCGCTGCACGGGGCACAGCACTGGACACTCAACGCCAATCACGCTGAGGGACACGGAGGGCTCTTCCCAGGGCCGCCGCCTCCCTCCCCCACTTCCTGAGGACCAAGGCAGGGCAGTGGGCCGGGGGTGGCTGGAGAGGCAACAAGGAACCCGAGGGCTACTTCAGGGTGGCCCTGGGCTGGGGTGCAGGGGCCGGGCCTCGGGGAGCCCATCATGTTCCCGCAGTGATCTGACTGGGGGGCCCCAAAGATCAGAGCCCCTAGGGCCAGCGCCTCTCCCCGGGGCAGTGAGCAGCCGCCAGCCCAGGACCCCAGACCTGAGCGGCCTCCACGGCTTTGGTGGGGAGGAAGATCCGAGGAAAGGCATACATGGCCCCCTGCAAGGGGTTGCAGTGGATTCCTGGGACTTGGTTAAACAGGTCTTCTGTCAGCTTAGCTTTTTTGGCCAGATTATTGAGGACAGACTCCTTCTCCTGATGGGACAGAGAGCACAGGAGTCAGAATCTCTGGGCATCACAGACCGGCTCTAGCACTGACACCACCCCTTCAGTGTGGGGGGAAGAGGGCGGGTGGGCTTGCATGTGTCTGAGCCCAGCACCCCAGGGGGTTGGTGAAATGCACAGTCCTCTGTGGGGCTTCCTCCACCCTCGGCCTCCGAGGCTGCCATGTGCCCGGGCACGCGAGGACAGGAAGTGTGTGGGGCACCTGCTCCATGGGTTCTGTTCTCATACCAGGATGGCACTTCTGAAAATGAGAAATCCAGCCCCTGCACAGCAGTGTGAATGGACTTGGCCCTGGACAGAACACCCTAGAACATGCTTCTAGGGGATGGCCCCTCACTTCTTTTTGGGGGGCCACCCTCCACACTTCCATCTGTGTAATGTGCATGGGGAACATGGCCTAGGCAAAGCAAATCAGTGACTGGCTCAGAGTTGGACGTGTGTCCAGAAAGTACTGCCTGAATGGGGGATGAAAGGCTGTGGCCTGCCCACAAACGGATGAATAAAATACAGTCTAGACATACAACAGAATATTAGTTAGCCTTGAAAAGGAAGCAAATTTTGACACTTGCTCCAAGGGGGACAAACCTTGAGGACATTACACTAAGTGAAATAAACTAGTTACAACAAGACATATACTGTATGATTCCACTTATATGAGGTTCCTAGAGTGGTTATATTCATAGACAGTAAGTGCAGTAGAGGTTACCAGGGGCTAGGGGCTAGAGGCGGGGTACTGAGGAGTTAGTGTATAATAGGTACAGAGTTTCAGGTTGGGATGATGAAAAGGTTCTGGAGATGGATGGTGGTGACAATTATACAATATGAATGTTCTTTATACACTAAACTGTTCAGTTAAAGACGGTTAAAATGGTAAATTTTATGTTCTGTGTATTTCACCAAAAAAAAAAAAAGATGTGATCCTGGAACAGCTGAGAACTGACCCTTTGGTTACATGACCCACAAATTCCTTTTTCATTTGAACTAGTGAGAGTTGGGCTTTTGTCATCTGTAATTGAAAGAGTCTGACTGGATAGCTTGGAGCTTCGAGGCATTTGTTAGGCCAGAGCCAGGCCCAAGGCCTAGAATCAATGCACGCCCACCCATTTCCCCTTCGGTTAAGTAAGAGAATCTCCCCAGCGTGTTCTCAGGACACATGGGCCATCCCTCTGGGTGCTGCCCATCTCTAGTGCCCACAGGCGAGGAAGAGGAAGGGGTCCCCGCCCCCCACACACACACATGCGCAGCCCTCCACTTCAAAACACCAGCCAGCTGCATCCTCAGACTTAACCTCATAGCCGTGGTTCAGGAACCACAATGGCCCCTGGAAGCCATCTGGTGAGAGGCTGGCTACTGTGACGCTGAGTACACTGTGGATACTTGTGACCCTGGCTGCAGCAGTGACACACACAGGCCACAGCAGACTCACCCTGCTGAACTGCTCAAAGGACTCCTCTCCTGGCACCGGGGGGTTCACAACAATGTCCATGGCGGCCTGCCCAGACACCGGTGGGCACAGGCGCACCGAGAGCAGCTTCACTAGCTGGCCTTTGATCTCAGGGTGCAGATTGATCACCTCCATGTAGCCTCCTCTGTAGCCACACCTGGGAAGTTGGAGAGGGGGGGGAACACCCACCAGTCACAGAGAGACCACAGCTCAGTGCAATCTGGCCATCAGAATCTTCTGTAATCACCCCCATGGCCAACAGTGCGGCCAAGTGCTTGCCAGTGGAAGGTGAACAGAAGTGATAGGTGCCGAGTCCACATCACTTCCCTACAAGGAAAAAGCATGCGCTCTCCTTTCTTTCCCTTCTCCCACTTCCTCAGCAGTGGAGACACTGGAGCAGCAGCCTCAGTACTAGAGATGGACGCCACGTTGAGAAGGCACAGCAGTCCCACCAGCCCTGGGCCCTGAGTGACCTCGTGGCGCACAGGCTGCCCCGGATGTCCCCTGCCTTTGGACTGTTATGTCAAAGAAAGATACACTTTCATCTTGTTTCAGCCATTGTATTTTTGGGCCCCTTTGTTATAGCAGCTTAGCATGAACCTTAACTAATACATTAGTCTCTGCTGCAAAGGGTCACACCACTCAGGCCTGACACTCTCCTGCACAGGCTCCAGGGGTGAGCATGATTCACTGTTGCCAAAGAGCATCGCCTAAGGACTTCTGCTGCAACTTTTTGCTGCCTGAAAACAAAGTCAACTGAAAGGAGAGTGGAGCTAAGAAAGAAAATGAGACAAAGCAAGAAAGCAGAGACAGAGTCCTGCTGATATCTTTAAGACATCTGATTCAGCTCTACTTCTGGATTTTTTACCAGTATGGATTTTTTAAAAAAGCCTCTTTGGCATAGGCCAGTTCAAGTTGAGCTTGTTACTTACTACCAAAAGGATCGTGACTGACATAGAGTCAAATCACAAGAAAATAAACAGTGAGTTTTTTAAAAATGGACTCACAGAACCAAATCAGCTCCATCAGTCACACTTTCTGGAGCTGTGCCTCCTTCCCTGGACTATGACTGATAATGTTCAGACTAATGACTGCAGAAATGTAGGCACCCTGAGGCAGGAACCTAGTCTTCCCTTCCTCTGTACCCCCCACACCCTCAGCCTCAGAGCTTGACATGAGACACTCAGTAAAATGCTTTTGGAATCAGGCTGCACAACTGAACTGCCAAGACAGGTTTCCATCTCATCCCGCAACTGGACTTTCCAAGTGAGAAGATAAATTCTGACATTGCAGGAAGGTTTTCCCTAACAAGAGTTTAAAGGAAGACCTTTCTGCTTAATCCTCTGCTGACAAGCACAATATCAAGTTGAGCAAAGCAGTCTAATCCTAGGTGCTCAGGATCTGAGGACAACGGTGACTACTTGGGATGACCAGTACCCCAGGGACCGGCTGGTATAAGAGTTATCAATGGCGCAGGTGAAGCGATGTGGTAAACACACCTGAGTATGAAAAATGAGTTAATAGAGGACAGATTTGTTCAGGAAAAGAGCTACACAGCACTAGAAAGGCCAGCAAAGAGGTAGCACGGCTAGTAGGGTAGCCAGAAAGAGCAGCATAAATCAACCCCTGCCCACAGCGAATGAAGCTGAGAGCAGCTGGGCAATCTCCCACGGGGACAGCTCCCCAGACCCGGCCAAGATATTTCTTCAAGCTTCAGCTACACTGGTCTCCAGCACAATGAGAGCCCTCCCAAATCCTGACACCTGGCACATAACAGAATCCCCACAAAGTCAGAGAATGAATGCCCTTGACTGTAAGCGCACTGGCCCTTCCTTCTCAGTCTCCTTTGCAGATTCCTCCTCTGCTCCAGCTACTCAGCAGTGAGGGTCTAGGCCGTTTTTGGACCTCTTTTATACATATACTCACTCTCTGTGAGATTAATCTAGCAACTCATTCACTGACATCTCCCAGACTTAAATCTTCAGCTATCAACGCTGAGCTGTAGACTCACATCCACCTCTATCTGCATATCCAATGGGAATTTGTAAATTTAACGTGTCCAAAACCAACTCCCGATCTTTCCCCAAAACCTGCTCCACCCACAGCTTTCCTCATCTACTGATGGCAATTCCATCCTTCCTACTGTTTGAACAGAACACTTGGGAATCCTCCTTGATGCTTCTTTCTCACACCTACCTTTTCCATCAAGCAACTTGTCAACCCCGCCTTCAAATATATCCAGGATCTGATGTCTTCTCCCCATCTCTACCCTGACTCACACACAGTACCTCACCTGGGCTATAGTAGCCTCCTAACCTGAGTCCCCACTTCTATTCTTCCCCTACAACACAGCAACCAGAGAGAGACTAGTAAAAACAAGTCAGATGAGGCCACACCTCTGCTCAAACCTTCCAATGGCTCCCACCTCATTCTGAGTAAAAGCAGAAACTAACCTGAGTAGCCCAGGTAATCCAGCCTCCTATGACATCTTAGGTCTCAACTTCTGCCACTTTCCCCCTTACTCACTCCTTTCCAGTCCCCTTGCTGCTCCTGGAATATGCCAGGCATGCTTCTGCGTTAGGGCCTTTGCACATGCTGTTCCCTCAGATTATCTGCACAGCTCCCTCCCTCCCACTCCTTTGGATCTTAACTAAAAAGCCAACTCCTCAGCGATCTTACCCCTAGCTTTTGGCATTCCCATCTCTTCTCTAATTATTTTTGTCCATCTGTCACATGATTCTAGTCACCTACCTGTGGCTTCTCTCTCCTCACTAGAACATAAACTCTGTGAGGGCAGGGATTGCTGTGGTTTGCTCACTACTATGCAAGATCAGTGCTGGACTCATAGCAAGCGCTCAATAAATATTAGCTGAATGAACACACACAGGACTGAAGCTGACTCTTTGCCCCTGTGATAGGGTGGGGTGCACACAGCACTTGTCTGCTCAGTCTGCTTTCCCTGGCCCCTGATTTCAGTTAGCGTTGGAGCAATGGTGAAAGGGCTGGCAGGAACCACTCACGCTGGAAGCTGCTGTGGGCACTGTTTTGTTTTCACTGTTTCCTGTAGCTAGGCTTCTTTCAAGCAGGGTGTTATTTTATGCAAGCCCCTGCACAAGGGCTGTCCTCACACCCCTGGGCTCCCCCTTGGGGAGGTGTAGCCTGTCTCCTGCTTCCTAGACCAGCAGAGGCCGTAGATAAGGGCGCCTTCTCTGTCCAGTGGGTTGACTTTAGGGTGGGGCAGAGGAGCGCTGGGACCTGTTGGCCCAGGGATAGTGGGAGGCAGGTGGAGGCCAACATACTCGCCCATGTAGCCCTTGGAGGTGGAGTGGAAGGAGGCAAGCTCCACGTTGCTGGAGTACTCGGGCCCCATCTCGTAAAGCACCTTCTTAAAGGAATGGAATGTGCAGTCTGGAGAATACACGTTATCCTGGTACACCTGCAGGAGAGGAGAGGACAGGGACAGTCACTTAAGTCCCCCCAGGGGCCAGAGCCCAAGCAGGCTGCTGCCGAGGGAGGGCACCTGACGTGAAGCCCAGGCCCCAGTGGCACTGCCAGGGACAAGCCAGAAGGTGCCAGGAACCTTCCAGAACAAGTGAAGCAGAACGGCCTCAGGCTGGACACCCACCTGATTTCTCCACACTCATGCCCACCCATCCCCAGGCCCACTTTCTACCTCATCTGACCAGTGACAATGTCCCAAGGACTCCCATGTTTTCCCCCTGAGTAAATACTTTCTTTAGGAAGACTATTAATGCAAGCGGTCATGTGCCCATCCTCCGCCCTCCCTACTCGACGAGCCAACGGTGTTCTCTCAGCCCTCTATGGCACCCACCCCGGGGGGCGGTACTGACTCTCTACCCGCGTTCACTGTCAGCGCCCCCTGCGTTGCTCTGCCTGCCCGCACAGGCCGGCACTCATGAGGGAGCACGCTCTGCCCTAGGAGATCAAAGTCCCATGCGCACTGAGAGCAGCGCAAGTGGGGCTCTCTGGGGCCCTGTGGGTCAGTGGGGAGGTCGGCCGGCTCCGCCTTTACCAAGCCAGGCACCCTCTGCTTCTCCTCCTCCCCCCTCCCCAGACCCACCGAGGTGGTTTGTGCGCTGGGTCACGACGAAAACCTGCGTCACCCTGGTGCCGCTTGTCTCCTTTAGGATCGGAGATTTTAGGCCCATCTGCTAACCGTGTCAGTGTGGTGAGCTGTGTGGGCGGAGGAGGGGGTGCTAAGGAGCACGGATAAAGAAATGGAGCTAGTGTGCTAGAAGCTTCCACTAGGCACAAATCATGCAGAAAGGAAGATGAAGTGAAAACAAGATTTGACAGGTTTTCCATTCCTTCCTTGCAAAGCAGGAAAAAATGGGCAGGCACCGGCTCCAGAGCTGGTGTTCAAGAAGCAATAGCCATTGAGTTAACTAAGATTCCCCTCCTCATAGGGCACTGTGAAAACTAAATGAAATGGTGACCATGGACACCCAAGGAGGCACAGGGTCCCAGCACATGCGCCCCAGCACCCACCCTCCCTTGGGAAAGAGCCCCTAAATGTGCCCTCAAGGAACATGACTCCCATGCACCTCATTTGGAGGTCTGGGACGACAGGGACCCCACCCCTTGCTTAGGACCTAGTCAATTTGCATATTCCAACCCCCAGGCCACAGTGACTAGTTCAGCAGTGGGTGTGCCACAGGCGCTGCACCAGTAAGGCTCAGTTCTGAGACTTCTGCTGGAACCACAGGAAGAAATGCTCTCTTTCTAGGCTGAGAGGAGGGCAGGCCAGTGTGTGAGGCCAACATGAGAGACTCTGAACAATATGGTTTGAGTCCCTGGATCCAGCCCCACACCTGTGACAATCACCATCTTTTAACTTCTCTTTTTAAGTTTAAAGTGGTTTGAGTTAGCTTTCTGAAATTTATAACCAAGAGTCCAAACCAATACAGGAAAGATTTAGTTCCTATTCCCATGGTACCTAACACTGAACATCCTCATCCTTGGTCAGAATCTTTCCCCTGACACCTAGAAGTTCTGTCTGTCTACAGAACAATCTCAGGCCTGGTTCCCTCCCCTAGAAGAGAAAGCTCTCTGAGGGGGAGCTGGGCCATTCTTACCTCATCAGCCAGGAGAAAGAGCTTCTCCTCCCAGGCAAAGTGAATTACATCTTCTATGCACTTCCTGCTTTGCACCTGACCTAAAGAATTTCCCAACAAAACCAGAATGTAGGTTGTAATGCTGTTTAAGTTGTCCCTCGGTGAAAACACCACCCAGACCCACTCAGTGTCCTGTGCTCCCTCATGACCCTAAGGGATCACCCTCTCGAGCTGCTGTGTCTCATGCAATGCAGTCAACCTCCAGGGATCTGACTCACTTAGGCCAAGGATATGGAGGGAGTTGTGTCTCACACACAACTTTCTTGTTATTCTTACGAGGGGCGTGTCTGTGTGTGGTGGAGCACATCTGTCTCTGAGCTGAAGGACAGAAAGGCATGGGAGTGTCATAAAGAGCAGGAAAATAAAACCGAAGGGATTAAATCAATCACTTCAGCTCCCCTCTTACCACCCACCAACAGCAATCAATGGAAAGCCTTGTATGGCTGATGGGAGTAACCAACTTCCTCCCGGAGGCACGTGCAAGCTCCATGAGGCAGAGGCAGGGACAGGCCCATCTGGCTCACAGGCTATCCTCAAAGCTGGCACTCAGCAGGTGCTCAGTACATATTTGCAGAATAAGTGCTAAATGACTAAGCCTGCGTACCAGCTCCAGCGTCCCGTCAGCACTTCAGGGGAGCTGTGCATCGAGGAAGGTGACAAGGAGCAAGCACTCAGTTTTCCCTTTCAGGGTCTCCCCCTTGATCACTCAATACAGAGTGGCAATACTCACCATCCCTTTTAGAAAGAAAATGCAAACAGCAAAATAATAATCTATCAGTTCATAGGAAATGCCACAGGTGGGAAAAGCAACAAGTGCCACGAGGTGGAAATGGAAACTTTCCCCAGTGTTTCCTGAGACCTGCTATGAATATGGCACTGGGAGTATCTGAGGTGCTCACATACCCTTTGGAAAAGCACCACTGACTTCCTAAAAAAGGCTGTTCTTTACTGCACATATATGTATATCTATAGGTATGCTTATGTATATGCATGTGTGTATTTGTACACATTATTTATATGTACATATATACCTTGATCCGGAGTAGTATATAGAATATATTACCTGTTTATTTTAAAAAACCTATATTGTCTATGCAAGAAAATCAAGAATATATCTGGGAAAAAGTAGATATATCTTATAAGATCATAGAATTGATTAAGACAGGATTTTGGCCTTGATGTAAGCAATGAAATAGTTCCATTACTAAAGGTCCAACTTTTCTTCCAAGAAAGCACCAACTGGGCTTCCTATGTAGCAAGCTTAGGGTTCTGGGGTTCCGGAAGAGCAGCAGCCCTAGATACAAGGAACCAGCTGCTTTTCTGAGACACACACGGGATGGCTCCCCACAGCACTGTGCCTGGCTGCAAATCCACCTGGCCTTAAAATGCAGGCAAAGATCTGAGCACTGAGGATATCAAAACCATGTGCACATAATGCCAAGGGGAGCACAAAGAGGGACTAAGCAAGCAGCAGGGCCTCAGGAAGGCTGCGGCTCAGTGGAGGGAATGAGACTGGCTGTCTGCAAATAATTTCACTGATGTGGCGTGCAAACTTGTAGACAAGGACAGAGCTTATTTCTCTCCAGTCCCTGGGAGTCATTTCAAGCTGACCTGCTGAGCCAATGGATGGGCAAGCTCCTGCAGTGGTGTTTCAGGGAAAGGGAGTCATGTGGCTTTAGAGAGGCCAGGTCCCAGCTGGGCCCAGCAGGGGAGGACACAAGATCACCTCACAGGAGTTGCTTTGATACAGAAGGCTGGAGGGGGTGTCCTAAGTGCCTCCTACCAGAGGCTCAGCCAAAGGAATTTCCCACAAGCTAACAGGAGCATCTGCTGCTTTTCCCTGTCCTTCTTTGAGTAACAGGGCTCAGACGTCCTAGGGGGAATGCCCTCTCTTTGCAACGCAGCAGGGCATGGGGCACAGACCTGGCCAATCAGAGTGATTGACTGGTTTGGGAATAAGCAGCCAACCCAGCTTTGGCTAAGAGAGTCTGGCATGGGACTTTGGAACTATGAGCGAGGCTCTCTACTGGGGTTGCTTAGCTCATAGGCCACGGCTGGAGCTGCTGAAGGACACTCCAAAGACAGGTCCTTCCTGAGAAGGACTCCAACCTAGCGGAGAGCAGAGCTGGCCAGTGGAGGAAGGCTCCTATGACAGCCATGCTGACTCAGCTGTGCTG
This sequence comes from Smutsia gigantea, assembly GCA_032199065.1. Taxonomy (NCBI): domain Eukaryota; kingdom Metazoa; phylum Chordata; class Mammalia; order Pholidota; family Manidae; genus Smutsia; species Smutsia gigantea. Next base: position 20,688 of record JAVSCE010018835.1, read on the forward strand.
CTTTACCCGTGGACTTCAGTTTCATCATCCAGCCCCCTTGGTCTTGAGCTGGGCTTCTGTTTTAAAACCCAGAGAGCCCCGGCTTCATGTCCCAGTCCGTTTGACACCTTGGAGCCAAGTGGCCACAGAGACAAGATCATGGTCTTGATGGTGGGTGTCTATTCTCCATCCCCCACCTTCCAGTAGGTGACTGATTTTCATGCATTAAGACCACAGAGAGCATAACCAGCCTCTGCCTGCTCATTGTTACTCTTCAAAATACTAAGTAAGTATACAGAGTATTTCCTAAGATGTAGGACTTGCTACTCCAAAGTGGGATCAGGAGCACCAGCCACATCTGGGAGCTTGTTAGAAATGCAAGTTATCCAGCCCCACCACAGCCAATTACATCAGAATGTCTGGCTGTGGGGGCCAGCAGTTTTCTTTTTAATAAGCTAAGTTAGAACCACTGTCCTATAGGGCTCTCGTCCTCGGCTGCAAAGAATGTTGATGCCTAGGCCCCATCTCAGGAGATTCTAGGACTAGGCCTGGCCTTTGACATTTTTAAAAGCTCCTTTGTGATTCTGATGTGCAACCAGAATTAAGAACGCAGCTCCAGTCATCTCCCTACTGCATCGTGAGTAGAATCTTCATCCCTTCCTCCATAAAGCTGGGGTAAAAATCCAATGTTAAACCAGCTGCACCCATTTTCTGCACTCAGGAATTCAAGTGGTGCTTTCAGCTGATTGAAGCATCATTTGATGTTCCCAAGAGCAGATTTCCACAATCAGCTCCAACGCTTTTTGGCCCTAACCCAATTTATCTCAACAAAGGAGGAGAGAGGAGCCCTTGTTCTTGGCATCCAAACAGCATCGGGGGCATATGAAGCCAACAGCACAGGAAGATCAAAACAAGCAGGACTGCTTTTTTTTTTTAAGAAAAATATGCAAAATTAGGACTGTTTTTCAACTTACGGAACAGGATTTTTTGGTTTGTTTGCTTTTGTTTTTAATGTGGCATTTCCTTTTCAGGTCTCAAAGTACAGAGCAATGTTGGGTCAAAGAGAAACAAAAACACACACACCAGCATTCTGAAAACTGGTTCAGAAAAACAAGTAGGAGTAAAGGTAAAATGAGGCCTGTGATTAATGGCGATGGTTTATGTGTGAGTTATCTTGAGGAGATTCTTTGCAAAGGCAAAAATAGGGAGAAAAAACTGTTCCTAATAATAAAAATCCAACTCCATCCAAGAAAATGCCTGCATCTGCTCACCTCTAAAGGTGGCCTGAGGCAAAGTCTATGGCTTTACATGAGCAAATCTGGAACTGGAATGGGAAACTGGGGCCAAAGAGGACTTGACATTATTCCTTAACTCTTCGGTGTCCAGACATCGAGTACACCATCTAGATACCACATCCCCCAAGAAACTGGCAAGGAAGTGAAGCGCAGACCTGTGGGGTTCCCCGGGTTGATGACGCACAGCACCTTGGGGTCACAGTGGTCTTTGGCCTCCTGCACGGCGCGCCGGAGCTCATTCACATTCAGGGCCCAGCAGTTCTTCTCGTCCAGGTAGTAGTTCACCTGGACGGCCCCAAGCTCGGAGATGACTGCTGAGTAGAGGGGGTACTGCGGGATGGGGATCGTCACCCCTGTCCGTGACTTGCCACCCCCCGAGACCAGGATCTTCAGGATTGTCTGCAACCAAGAAGTCACATCGTACAGGGCCACTCCTGTTCCCTACCCCGTGGGCCCAGCCCCAGCCTGACCCGCCACCCCGCTGCTAGCCTTCAGGGCAGACTTCCTTGAGTCTCATTTTCCTCCTACGTAGAATGAGTTCTGCCGTAAGGAATAAGCAAAATTAAATGCTTTAACGTTCTCAGCACAGGGCAGGGCATGGAGTTAAAGATACAATGCTTGTTAGTATTTTAAAAAGGTCTTCTGAAGCAGTTGTCTACAAACTGGCCCTGTGTTAGAATTATTCTGACCTTACCCCTGAAACCCACACAGTGTGTCTTGGGTGGAGCCCGGGAATTGGTCTTGTCCGTAATTATTAGTGCCTGACGTTGGACAGAGAACCCTGACTGAGGAAGGCATTGCTGAAATGGGATAACATACCCATCTACTACCACCAGGTGGCGCTTCAATGGGTCTCTTTCCAAAGCTGAGTGGGCCCTACCCTTTGCAGGATTCCTGAGAAACCAGGCCACAGGAATCCTGTGGGGCACCGGTGGAGGTGGCAATAATTCAGTTAATAAACCAAAACTCTCTTTTGGGAGAGTCCCCACATTACACACAGGCCCAGTTCCTTGCTGCAAGAATACCACCTGATTAAAAAGTGCAATGACTTTTGCTATTTTTTCACTGAATCTTGAGGATGCCTCCCTCCCCGCCTCCAAGACTTTTGCCTGTGTCCAGGCTTCTCTCAGAATTGAGAGGGGCCTTGAGAGTAGAACACAATGGAAGATGTGATGGCTGGAGGCCTGAGCCCCAATGCTAGAATCCCAAATGCCACAAAAGACTGACTTAAAGCACGCAGACCACTTCATGTTTCTGGGCCTCAGTTTCCTCACAGGCTCCAGAAAGAGTTTAGTGCATTTGAAAGGCTTTGGGAAAGGGTGAAAGCATGGAACGAACATCAGAAACAAGAGCCTCGGAGGCCAAGAGACGAGGAACCCCATTATAGGAACGGGTCAGGCAGCACACACTCCTTGAGTGGCGAGAATCAGTGAGTCGAGGGCACCTAGCACCAACCAGGTGCTGGGAGGGGCATGCTGACGGGGAACAGAGGGCCACAGGCCCCTCAGACCCAGGACATCTGACCTTCTGCTGAGTAACCACTGACACCAGCCCCGCTTCACCCCACCATGGCTGACCCCCGGCCCAAGCTCTTCCTCACATCATACTATGAACATACTATGAACACTCCCTCACATCATACTATGCCCCCTCCCTGTCAAAGTCGTAACTTAAGAACATAAATCTAATAATGCCCGCACCTGCTTCAAATGCTTCAGTGGCTCTCTATTGGTCTCAGGATAACGCCCCAAACCCTCAGCATGGCCTCCAAGGTCCTGCGGGACTCAGGCCCCATCTGTGTGTGCTCATCCACTGTGACTCTCCATTTCCAGACACACAGCCTCCTTCCAGCTCAAGACCCCCACATATGTTGCCCTTCAGCTCAGAACACCCTCCCTCCCCAAGTTCATGCCTACATATCCTCCAGATCTCTACCTGCTCAGCCTTCCTTGGAGAAATCGCCCTGCCTCCCTCCTCTACCCACCCCCTGTGGTACTTTGTCCTCTCCACCCAGAAGAGAAACTGCAAGCTTGTGACTTGACATTTACTTATGTGGTATTAAATGCTGGTCTGATACAGTCCTAGTGTGTAAGCAGAGGCCAGGGGTGTTCGGTTTCCCATGTGCTCCTCAGCGCCTGGCAGAGGAGGAGCGCCGGCACTGCTGAGCGGGAGGAAGGCCAGTGCCACCAGGAGGACGGGTGCCCTCAAGCTCCCAGGACTTCTTCCCAGCTGGACCTGCTGGTGTGCACTCCGGAGGGAAACCAAAGCTCTAGTAGCGTCCAGGTTCAGGGAAGACTGAATGAGGTAAGGACAGCAGGCCACCGAGGGTGGGGTGGACAACAGAGACAGAGAGCCAGCCCCTCCACCCAGGCCTATCTCCCTGCTCTCAAGCACACATGCTTGGACCTAACGTGCAAGGCTGTTCTTCACACGGGCAAACAGTGGAAAACAACAAGCCACCCTCTCACCCCTCCCACATACAGAAATGCCATCACTAGCTCCAGTGGTCAGGTAAATGTTGTCTGGGTCCGCAGGCACGCCACCATCTCTCCTGGTGATGTAGGCAGCCACATCTTGACGGATGCAGTTGACGCCCTGGCTGGCACTGTAAGACCCTGTAAGACAGCAAGCAAGATGGTCACAGAGGCAGGATGTCGGGCTCCATGGAGTGAGTGTATCCACCTAACGACCTGGGGGTGGGGCTCAACTCCCACTACTCTAGGCTCTAGAATTGGAGCATGCTGCTTAACCACGCGAGCTTCATCCAACCCATCCTCTCATCTGTCACTTATCTACCCACTCACTCAGCCACCCACCCATCTGCCCAACTGTTTACCCACCCACCGATCCACTCATCCTCTCAGTATTTACTGAGAACCCACAACATGTCAAGCATTGTTTTAGGCCCTAGCCTCTAATCAAATCAGTGGTGCCTATACCTGTTTTACCCACCTTCCATGGTCTATGACAATATAAATCATTACAGCTGGGATTACTATGCTTTCATCACCATTACCTACACATGGTTCCAAAGAACTTGAGACAATGGGCTGACCCCAAAGAGTACCACATGGCAGCCCCAAGTCCAGAGTCCTGACCAGCATCTGAGCACAGATCGCTGGGGCTGCCGATATGATCCCCCATGTCAACAACATCCTCAATCTGTGGTTTAGAATCAAAATCCAGACCCCCATTTACATGATGTCCAGAACCAGGCGAGGCTAATTTACAGTGCTAGAAGTTAGAACAGTGGTGACCACCCTGGGGTGGGGAGTACAGAGTGCAAAGGGCATAAAGGTGCCTTCTGTGGTGCTGTCACGTTCATTATCTTGATCTGGGTGGAGTTTACACAGGTGTGTACATGTACCAAGCTTATGCAGGCTGTACAATATTTGTGCATTTTACCATCTTTGTTATACCTTAGTAAAGAGTATTTTTTTAATTATCAGGTCACTGCTTATGTTTTTAGAAAGATTAAAAATAGGTGCACATTACGATTAGCAGATGTAATGTTGGGGGGGCACGGGGAGGGCAGTACAACTCAGAGAAGACAAGTAGTGATTCTATAGCATCTCACTACGCTGATGGACAGTGACTGTAATGGGGTTGGTGGGGGGGACCTGATGAAGGGTAGTTTAATAATCGTAATATTGCACATGTAATTGTAAATTAATGATAATAAAATAAATTATAAAAAATAAAATAAAATAAAAAATAAATAAAAATAGGTGCACAAAATCTCTGTGGAAGGAGAGTCAAAATGGTGAGATTAATTATCATGGGATGTGAACCAGGAGGCTGGAGCTCAGAGGCAGGAGGCAGATTTTTCATCCATATCCTTTATACCATTTGAATTTTATACCATGTTTAAAAAAACCCACCTGTTCCTTCTAAGGCTACTGGTAATCAACCATCAGGAGGCATGATGGGGCTTCTCTGGGCCTCAGTATGTCAGGTCCAGGCCCATGACCAGGAGGCGCAAGGTCTGAGGTTCAGACTGAGAGAACCCCAGCCAGCTTTGCTGCAGCCTCTTCGACCAGCACTGGGCTCACCCTTCCCCTCTAATCACCTGTAGAATGGGGTTGCTGGACCAGTTCTCTAAGGTTCAAGTGGCAAACATTAACATGTATTAAATCTGGGTGGTGGGTACAGGGATTTTGTCATATTATTTTGGGTATTCTCATGCATTTGAAATATTTTCTAAATTAAAAAGTAGGAGGTAAAAAAACTGGTGTTAAAGAAGCCTTCTTCCACTGGGTGACTGACTTGATTTTTCTGAGCTTCCATGCTCAGAAACCCTCCACTGCTCCTTATTTCCCTCTGCCTTCTTTCAATGCCCTCCCCTCCAGGGGCCTGGCCACTCCCGTGCCATGCAAGCTTCCTCTTCTTCCTGACTCTTGGTGGCCTGCTTCCTTGAACCCCCAGGCCTTCACCCACTGGCAGACTCTCTGCTCCTGCAGGCCAAGGTCTTCTACCCTTTTCCTTTACATCTTCTGTGATACTCCAAACTATAATTATCCTTCAAAGTTCAGATCTAGTTTCTCTCCAGGGGGCTTGTCCTAAAGGTACTGCTCCACCCCAGCCTCTCACTGCCCTACAATTTCTCCAATCACTGTGTTTTATACAGATGAAACACTGCCTCTGCCTGTTGGCTGTAAGTTCCCTGAGAGCAGGGACCGTCATCTGTTTCTTCGGTGCAGCTCTGTAAGCGCACCTACCCCCCCGCCCCCGCCAAGCTCCGCCCCACCCCACTCCCTCTTGGGACCCACTGTTACAGTAGGTAGACAGCCAGAGCAGAGGAGGGAGGCGGTTGGGGGTTTGGGCCAGTGTTTACATTGGTTAGATGCTTCTTTATATTCTAAACATTCTGTGTAAACTGTTCTTATCGTACGTGAGGAGTGACCATATAGATAAGACCTGGCAGCAAAACTGACTGGTTCCAACACGGAGGAGCTGCCTCTGACCTCACCTCAAAGTACACTATACACTGATTCGCACACTAAAAGTCACACCCCTTGGCGCCATGACAGTTCCCAGGCTGATCATCTAAGGACAAAAAGAGGGCATCACCCTATTTTCCTGGGAATCCCCCCCAATTCTGAGAAAACCCCACCCATCCAGATGAATATTCCACCCCCTGCTTAAACTCCAGCTGTAAGGCCACTGAGTGGCACCCCTCTCGCCCGCCCCGCGAGCTCTGGAGCAGGCCTGCACTCCCTCCTTGAGTGTGTGCTTGTGCCTCGTTAGACTATTCTCTGCTTGTACCTGCACCACTGCTCATGAATTCTCTTTCCATCAGAGCCAAGGAGATCTCCCCACTTCCATTGCCTGACACCACCCCCATCCTACGATGGCAACCCCACCCACGGCCTACAGGCGGCACCCTCCCCGCTACCAAACTCCTTAGCCTCACTGCGTGCCCCCCCCCCAGACCCTTCACCTGCCTGCACTCAGGCTCGAGCCTCAGGGCCCCTGCGCACACCCTGTCCTCTGCCTGCGTGTGCCTGCAGGCTCTCCCATACTCTTCCTCCCCATGATTTGAATGCCACCTTCTCCTTAAACCTCTCCTCTACACTAGACTCCCTGGTTGTAAGCCCACAGCTCTCTGCTTTTTCTCCAAGAACTCACAAAAATCAGGGATATGGTTTTTGTGTGAATTCTTTTTGTTTCTCAAATAGTTTCTTGAACACAAACTCTACCTGCCAGTGTCCCTGAGTGCCTAGAGCAGCGCCTCGTACAGGGCACGTGCTTAGGGAGAGCTGGACAGGGCCCACACCTCCCACCCCACCAGGTGCCTAGGTTCTACCTCAGTTCTACTAAAGAACCAGGACACAGCCTGAGAAATGAGTCACTCATCAAACAGAAAATAAATGAAGCCCCAGGGAGAAGTCACTCTAAAGGGCATGATAAAAACATCCAGGTGAGTTCTAACACCTGTAAGTAGTTAATGATTCCCTCTCGGGTCAGGCGGTCCCGGGATATCGTGGCATTTCCCATTTCCTTTGCTTCTCCGGGTGGGCACTCACGCTGCCCAAGAGTACCTACCACCCACCGCTGTCGCCGGCTGTGGGCCAGGACCACGATGCCCCTCCCCCTGCGGTGGGCAGGGACTGCGAGTGACCCTAGGGGTGGGGCTTCTTCAAAAGCCCAGGAGATGAACACAGAGTATTCCTAGTTGAAGGATGAGCAGAGCACCTATCTTACCTGTCCTCCTCATGAGCTCCTTAGACTCTAGAGCTCAGTGCAAGTCCCCAAAACCCAACTGTCCTCTTGCTACACCTCAAGAGAGGACTCAACACCCTAATTCCTCCCAACCCTAATTCCTAAGCCCTGGCTGACAGAGATGCATAAACTTGATGAGGTTAGTAGGAAGAACAAAGATGCCTCCCACATCCCCCCACATCCACAACAGACCTGCAGAAGGCAAACCCCCTCCCCCACCTCCTGGCTGCAGCTTCCAGGAGCCTCAGGCCCACCTCCAAGGGGTCTTTCCTGGCCTCTGAGAAGCGCCTTTGTCCTCTGGGCTGGGCAGGGCGCAGGAGGAAAGGAGCCTGGAGGCCAGGCCTCTGGGCCGCTGTCCACCAGCTTGCGTTGTGGCCTTGCCACACAAGGTGCCGGCCCACACCCCACCCAAACTGACAGGAAAGCAAGGGTGTCTGGCCCCTTCCTAAGAGGGACACCACTAAGGACAGTGCCCAGACTCGAAAGAGGGCTGGTGGGGTGACCGCAGCCACTAAGGTTAAGTGCAGAGCTCTCCACAAAGGGACAGATCAGAAAAAGGGGAGATGCAGGGAAATGCCAGAGGCCCAGGCTGGCTGATACCCCGCTGAGCAAGCCACAAGCCTCCCTGTCCCATATCCTGGAACATTCAGGCACATGTCCTAGAAAAGTTTAAGAACAACTGTTTTCCTCAGAGCAGGGCAGCTGGATCCCCTGTGTAGACGCTGGGCAGACTTATGGGGCAAAAACAGAAAAAAGAATGTGAGATGAGAACAAAGAGCCAGACAGAGGCCCAGAGGCTGAAAGTCCATCTCAGCTGGGAAGGGAGGGAGACTATCATATTCACACCTACAGGGGCCAAATTCCAGGGCCTCCTGCCACGGAACCCTCTGGTGCTTGGTGAGCTCTGTCCAATAGGAGGCAGATGGCTGGGAGCGGACTCCCAGCAGAGAGGGGCAAATGCTGGGAGTGACAGGAACACAGAAAGTGGGGGCGTGGGCAGCAGAAGGAAGGAGACCACCAGAAGGCAGCCAGAAAAATCTCACAGGGCTTCCCTTCACCGACAACTGACCGCCATCTCCCAGACAATGCAAGGATGTGTAAGGTGCACAGATGTGTGTTTGGAGCTGGGGGCCACAGAGAGGTGGGACGAAGCTGGAGTCTGAGCTTCCATTCAGACTCCCATCACTGAGGCCAATTGCTGGGTTTAAACTTCTGTCTGAAGGTCAGGTGTCGAAGCTGGCTCCCGGATGTAAAACCAAAATCCTACCAAATGCAAGCTCTTGCACCTGAAGTGCCCAATCAACCAAAAAACAGTAGCAAAGAGGCTAACAGAGTACGGACAAGAAGAGCAACATGACTCAGTTATTCTGCACATCAGCCACCCACACACATATTCACTCTCCCACACATAACCCTCCGTTTAAGGCCAGGGCCCAGACCCACGCTGAGCACACAGGTTCATTTCATGCCCTTTGGGGCCTGGCAAGTTGGGGCCTCACCCAGGCTGTTCCCGCCACAAGCCTGTAGGATCCTCTGGGCTCGTTTCTTAGCATCTTCTGGGAAGCTGGGGCTGTCCAACAGGTTGGGGTAGGTGCAGAGGGCCATCACCTGGAGGAACAGAGGCATGGGCTGGGTTCCCAGCACTCCCACCCTGGGGCCCCAGGACGGGCATGCAGGGCCCTGGGCAGGAGATGGTATGAGGCCAACTCCGAGGGCAGTCCTGCAGCAGGCTTCTCCATGAGGGTCCAGCCTGTGGGAGCTTAGGGGTGGGTGGGGAAGAGGACACGGCTCTCTGCAGCAGAAGGGGAGTTGGTGAGAGCTAGGGTACCCCATGGCCTGGGCTGGGGGCCCAATAGTAGGCTGCCAGAAGAGGACCAGGGGCACAGAATGAGCCTGTTTGCTCCTCAGCGCCTGGCCCCAACTCCTCCATACAGGATAGCAGCTCATACACCCAAGGACCCAAGAGCCAGGGGTCTCCTGAGCCGGGGACCAGGGCTGAGCAGGCAGGTGGATACCAGCTAGCGGGAGCAGGCCGGCACAGACCCCTCCCCACCTCACAGCCTGAGCTCCCTGCCCCATGCCCTGGGCCCACTCCCCCCGTTTTCGCCATCACCCCCTTTCTGGGCCAGAACTGAAAACCAGATCAGCTTTGTCATCTCTGTAACAGAGAAAATCACTCTAACATCACAAATTAAGAGGACTGAGCAAGGAAATGTTTGTAGAAGTGCCCATAAACCCCTGCTCACCAGGCAAGTGTAAGCTGGCAGCTTGGGAGCAGTGCAGGGGCACCGAGGCGTTTGGGGGCTCACAGCTCTGACACCGGCTTGGCGACTTCGGATGGACGCCAGTTTCTAGGAGCCTGGCTTTTCTTCATTTGCACAGCGGGCAGTGATCTGGCCTGCCCTCCTCCCAGGGGTCCATGCGAAGATCAGAGGATATGCACCAAGGCTGTGGGAGGCCAGCACCAGGTGGGAGAGGCCAGGCCTGCCATGGCCAGCAGCAGGACTAGATTGGGGAACGTCAGCCAGCCAGAAAAGGCTGAGGCTACAGGCGCCTGTTCATGCCCAGAGCCCTAGGCAGGTGTGGGAGCCTCTGTCCCCCACAGCTGTGTGCTTCCAGGACAACCAAGGACCTTCTGACGTCCGCCCACCTCCACTTCCCTGGCAAAGCTGCTGTTTGGTCTGATCCATTTCCCTATCCTGGGCCCAACTTGGGCCACGGACATGCTCATGAAGTCAACAGCAGTGGTCATGGGAGGGTGGTGTAGGGGGTCCTCCTTAGACGGATGTCAGCCTCAGGTCTTCTCCCCCATATGCTGTGTGAACTCCCTGAGGGGCTGCAGGCTGGGGCACTTTCTGCCCAGCCACTGCAGCAGGAGACACAGGCAGGGAAAGTGGGGGTGGAGTGTTCGGCACCCAGCTTCCCCGCCTGCCCAGCCCACGAACCTTAACCACACACAAGGATCATATTTTGCTCCAAAACAGGCTCCGGTTCTCTGGGAAAAAGCTTTCACCACAGCTGGTCTCCAGCCTCTGTTCAGGAGGCGCTGTAGCATTCTCCCACCAACCTCACAATTTCAGCCCACACGGCATACTTGTTAGAGCTCAAACTGGAACAGAGACTTGCCCCTGGAGGCCTTGGGCATGAGCTGGGTCACATCAGCAGGGGAGCCAGGAGAGCAGCGGCTGACCACAGTCACCAACACCTCACTGGGCTGGGCCAAGGCCTTTACCCGCATCTCACGGAGGTCCCCAGTGGTCCCGAGCAATGCTCTGGTGATCTCCACTTGCTCCAAGCCACCCAGCTGGGAAGTGGCACAGCCAACCCTCAAACCTGTAGGGTAGCACTAGAAGCCACATGTGGACCCCCACACACCACCTCCCAGCCCACTGGGCTTCCACCCCTCCCACCCACCTCTCCAATGCCCTCAAGTCTGAACTCAGCATCTCAGACCATGCATCCCAGGGAGCCTGAGACACTAGAGCAACCCTGAAAGGGGTTTAGCAGTTCTAGGTGACTGAGGAGGCTGAGGGAGAGAATCAGAGGACAGCAGGCCCTAGAGGGGGCTGCTACTCTATACCAACTCCCTGTGGGATTCTGAAGCCTGCTGTTTCCTGAGGGGGCTGGACAGGCAAAGAGGCAGAGGTGACAGGAACTGGCTGGCCCCGCCAGCCTCTGGTTCACTGGTCTCCCAACAGCCTCTCCTCCCAAAGGCCAGCTCACCTGTCGAAGGAAGGTAATTGGCTGCTGGCCCATGGCCTGGGCATCCCCGATGTTGGCACGGATGACCTCAGTGAACGGCTTTTTGATACCCTGAGCAGAGAGAAGTGAACAGCTGGTTAGGGACTCTCCAACCGCAGATTCCAAAACCAAGCAATGCTCCCAGGATATTAATAAGCAGCCCTATTTTGAGCCTTACCAGGTGTCAGGCATAGTGCCAAGCCCTTGACATACCTGGCCCCATTTAACCTTCACGACTACTCCTTGAGCAAGAACTTGTATTAATCCCATTTTACAGATGAAGTAATTGAGGCTTCAAAAGGTAAAGAAACTTGTTCAAGCTCCCATAATTGCTAAATACAAGTACTGGGATTTGAAGCCAGACTCCAAGATCACCCTTCTTAAGCCTGTGCTCCACTGTCTCTCACTCTCCAGAAGGCTGGAAAGATTCCTAGGGCTGGAGACTGCAGCTCCACAACCAGAGTCACTTAAAAGCCTGTCTAAGAGGGCCCGGGGCCAAAGCAGTGGGAGGGAAGCGGGGGTCGGCGGCGGAGGCAACCAACATCAGGGCAGAGACCCCACAACTCCCAGGCTCCCGCCTGCAAAGAGCCCAAGTAAGTGGCCAGAGGCACTGCAGCCACCCTCCCCTCCAGAAGACTCCCATCAGCAGGGACCTCAGGGAGGGAGTCATTCCCTTGCAACCTGGCTTTGCAGAATGAAGGATGTGGGCTGATTTTCATATTCTGAAAAAGCCTCAAGGATGAAAAGAATGGCTGAACAGCACAGCTGAGGCCATTGCCTGAGCACTGTGTCAGGACAGTGAAGAGGTCCCAGAGAGGAGGCGCTCCAAGGCCCTGGACACAGCATTACCAGGGAGGCAACTGAAGACACCCCGGCTGCTGCAAAGGAGAAAATGTGGTTCAGATGGAGGCCTGTGGGGACCGGGAAAGGGGGGAACCCCACACAGCTCCCTGGTAAGTTAAGAATCAGCCACTGGTAACAATCAGAAGTGGGTTCAAGGACCTTGCAGGCGTCTGAAAGGACTATCTGAGATGAAAACTATGAAAGTGGGTGGCAGAGCACAAATACCATCATCTCACAAAGCCGGACCAGGAACAAGGCTGCAGGGGTCTCGCAGGAGGAAGCAGCAGGTGGGCAAGGACATGGCAGTACTGAGGTGGCCTGGGTGGGAAGTCTGGCCACCTTTCCATGTCAAACTGTCCTTTCTCTAAAGGCACCTTAAATACAAATTTTGAAAATGCACTTCTGTAGTTTTAACACTTGTCCTTTTCTCATTTCACACCAAAAAAATTTCAGTAATTTCCCCCCTTTTTAAATCAGTAGTATCAACCTTGAGTAAAAGCCAATGGGCTTAAGAGATGGAAGCAGCTGCCGGGAAGGTTTTCCGGCCTCCTGGGCTCCCCTAAGCCTCCACTCTAAGAAATTCCCCAGGAGCTTCTCCAGCGGAAGGCAGAGGGGGCTGAGCAGGTGCCCAGAGATGGCCCTGGACCTTCATCAGCAGGGTCTGACGAGTCTCCGAAAGCTGTTTTAAGGAGGAAAAGCCGCCTTTTAATTAATTCCCTTGTGTCCCTTACACTGAGTTCACCAGGGCTGGCCGACCCGGGAAGAGGTCCCTGGGGGCATGGAGAAGCAGCCAAACGCCCTCAGGACCTGGGTGCGGAGAGGCAGTGCCACCCACTGCTCCGGTTCGGTGGGGGGAGAGCAGGCGCCCTGGTGATAGGCTGCGGGGCACGTGGCCTCAGGGTTCATCCCCCAGGCAGGAGCCGAGAGGGCTGCGGATGAGTGAGCAACCCAGGCTACCGGGGCGAGGTGACGGCCTGACCCACCCGCGGGCACTGGTCTGGGCTCCTGGCACAGGACCCTCTGTCCGCCTGACTGAATGGCCCCCAGGGGGAGTAAATCTGCCACAGTGGGGGGCCAGGAGGCAACACACAGCTGTGGAGCCTCTGCCAGCCCACAGCAGGGAGAGAACAACGCCTGGAACTGGGCCCTGGGTGTTCTTTGCCCACGCCCTCCCCCGCACAGCTCCACCATTCCAGGGCCTGCCAACGAGGGTCCTGGGAGCCCCGAGCATCTCCTCCCTTGTGTCTGGGTGCCTCTAGATCCGATATTTCCTATGACTGATAAGCCGGGGGTGGAAAATTGGCTCCCTTGAATAGGCAGGGAACCAACCTGCCCAGCCCAGGGCCACCACAGAGAAAAAACTCCTGGGAAGACTCCTGCATCTAGGCACTCAAGGTCTACATGGGTTGGGAAATATCAAGAAGCCAAGGCCAGACTCCTGCCCAGAGTGACTTGCCCAGGCCCGGCAGGCACACTTCATGGTGACCTTGTCTCAGCGTTGCCCCAGAAGTTAGCCAGGCCCATACATAGCATCCTAGTTCCCTCTCAAAGCGACCTAGAGCCCACCTGTCTAAGCCGTCCATGCACAAGCCACCAGCGTTGTCTCCTCATGGGGCACTAAGATGAGGTCCAACCCAGGGAAGCTCCCCTCCCACCATTCGGCTCAAGGCGACATCAGAGGAGTAGGCCCCAGGCTCTGGGGGCGGCGCACTTCAGAGGGAGTTAGTGAGGAGAACTGTCCTCCCCAGCACAGGGGCCTAGATTCATCACGAGGGTCAAGGGGACCATCTATGACTCTAATAGGCATAAGGCAGTCTCCTACAAGCAAGGAATGGCTCTCATCACTTCATGTGACGTGAGGACAGAAAGTCTTGGAAGGACAAGTGTTAAGTCATGTGGACAGTTCTTTCCTAGAGAACCTCTTTCTCATTCAACAAATACTTATGGATCACCCCTGCCTCACAACAGGAGAGGCCACTACCCTTGGAGCCTCGGGCTGGTGAAGAATAAGAAATGGGAGGTGGAAGGGAGAGAGGGCGAGGCAGTCCCCAGGCCAGGAAAACCATGTGAAAAGCCCTGGACTGACAGAACTGGGGTGGGCAGGGAGTCCTACAGAGCTCTGTAAGGAGTCTCCAGGGACAGACGCCAACCCTCCCTGAGGTCCCTGAAAACAGGTGCATTTCATAGCTGTGGACATGAGGCCCAGCACAGGGACTGGCCCCCACCATTATGGAAGAACAAGCAAAGCTGGAAGACATGAGCCAAAGCCACACACGCGCATGATCAAGAGCTTAGGTGGGCGGCCCAAGGACTGCCTCCGGCCCATCAAAGCAGGAAGGCTGGCTGTAGGCTCCCAGACTCTTGGGGGTCTGTGGGAGGGTCAGCCTTAGAAGCTGAGATTTGCAAGGCAGAAGCAGGGATGGAAACTGAATGAGTTCCATGCAGGATAACTCAACACAGCAAGGCTGAGACCCAGGCAGGAGCCCCATACCCCACAGAGCACACTCCCAGACCCAGAGAGACTCAGGAGGAAGGAAAGGGAAGAGGGGCCATTGGCACTTTGTCCCAAGCATCTCTCATCAGCTTGAGAATAAAAACTCTTACAAGTTCTAACTGGCTTCTAGCTGTTCAAAGGCTCACCACTAACATCTCAAACTAGTCTTTAGAAGAAATGAATTGCCCCCACTCTGCAGAGGAATAAACTGAGGCAAGTGCTCTGAATGACTTCTCTGAGACACACAGCACATAAAGGCAAAGCCCAGGCGCAGGCCCCATGGTGACCTGGGCAGGGTGGGCAGGTAGAAGGTTTGTCCCATTGGAAGCCTACATGACATACACCTTTATTTTAAAGTGACATCTAAACTCTCAATTAAATGACCAATAAGACCTGTACTTGGCACATTTAGGGTTTCTAATCATGGTTCTCAGCTGACTGTTACCATGTGTCAGAGACCCCTCCGTTCTCACATGCATCTGGATGCAGCACACACCGAGGGTAGCAGTGCTAGTCGGTTCTTCCCTCTATGAATGTTCTGCCCCAATTGTATGTACTTTTATAAACAGAATTAAAGCCGCCCCTGTCTTCACTTGTGCCAACCTCCTCCCCTCCCCCAACAAGGCAAAAGAAAAAGAAATAGGTTGAGGAAGAACTGACAGATCTTTTCAAAACTTCTACTAATTGCAGCTTATTTTTACTTGCTGCTCTCAGTTAAAACTGGGATCTTAAAAGCTGCTAAAAGAGGCTTCTCTCCCTTGGAGCTGTTGTTGGGGAAAAACAGGGCCTCCCTTAGAGCACACAGACCAAGCTGGACAAGAATGGCCTCTTTCATACCCACTTAGCCTACCTCCCTTCTTCTTCAGGCTTTCCTGAGCATTCTCCATTCCTATCACAGGACAGGAACCGCCCGTCAAGCCACCCCAAGGGTAAACACCAGAGCTATGTGTTCAGCCAAACAGCCGCACTGTTTGCAGAGCATCTGGTGAAACGATTCCACAAGGCAGCATAAATGCCTTGGGAGAACTGAGGGCCATCTCAGGTTCTGCAGAACACCTTTAGATGGACGAGGAGGTACAAAATGGCAGGGGTAAACCCTGGGCCTATCAGGCCACTTTGCTCCTTTTATAGAAGGAGGAAACCTAAACCCAGAAAGAATATGAGATTCACCCCAAGTTACCCTATTCCCTACAAATCCTTGCCTATCCCATCTCTAGTCAAATCACTGTTTATAACAGAAGTCCAGTTTTGATCACTACAGTTCAAATAGAGAGAGAAAAACTTAAGATGTGCAAAGACAAGGAAAGGAAGGGAGGAAGAAGGAAAAGAAATGACTGGGAAAATACGGCGGTCTCAGAAAGGGTACTGTTCGAGCTAGCAAAGTGGAGAGAGGCTGTCTCCCAAGACTGAAATATTTAAGCAAGGCTGTATCTCCAGCATCCAGAGCTGGGCAACTGAGTCTCAATTTACTCTGGGGTAGGCACGGAGATATGGGGCATCTGCCTCATAGGGTATTTCCAGCCCAAATGACCAAGAAATTTGTCCTCGATCATCGAACCACACCCTGTTGCAGACCCTTCCTGGCTCCCTACTTCACACCAAAACTTTGCACCATAAAGTCCTGATGCCCTGCACACGTGATCCCCTGACTCGCCGTCTCATTCACCTCCCATATGCGCCTGCCAGACAGGGCTCTCCCAACAGCACAATCAATCCCCTTCCCCAAATGTCCAGAACTTCCCAACCTTCTGTCTTTGCTCACAGCCCTGCTCCCACCTGGAATGCTTTCACATTTTTCTCTGCCTGTTAAAAAAAAAATCCCACCAATCCTTAAACAACTGGGGGTGGAGAGGCTCAGGACCAGAGAACGATTAAGGCAGTTAGCTCCCTGAAGACAAAGATTTGTCCCTCTCTGTCCCAATCATCCTCTTGGAGCCCCCATCCAATGTGCTATTTATTTAGCAAAAGGTAGAGATAGTCCTTATTATAGAACCCCTACCAGCTCTGGAACAAGAGAAACCAGCTGTAAAGTGATAAGCTAGGAACAATTTAATCTCAGATTTGTTTTAACAGGGAGTCTGTTGTCTCAAAGAAGGCCAGCTCCAGTCTGGGAGCAGAGCAGCAAAAACCCATTTTCTGCTCCCAGCACAACTCTGGGCCAGGGAGGAACAGAAACTAAGCCTTCTGCAGGCTA
Organism: Smutsia gigantea; assembly: GCA_032199065.1. Taxonomy (NCBI): domain Eukaryota; kingdom Metazoa; phylum Chordata; class Mammalia; order Pholidota; family Manidae; genus Smutsia; species Smutsia gigantea. The sequence continues at coordinate 37,456 of JAVSCE010018835.1, forward strand.
GGCTTTAAACCTAGCCCTGCAAGTAGTCAGAGGGAGACACTGGACTCTGACTTGTCCAGCTCACTATTTTGAGTCAGCAGAACTGGGTGTCCCAACAAGGTGTCAGCAGGCCATGAGCTCATCAAACCCCTAAAGTCCCCATGGGAATGTGGGCCAAGTGTATGGGCCCACCATGGCTTCCTCCCATGCATTCAAAGAACACTAAGTGACCAGCGTGCTCCCAAGACTTTCAATTGTGGTACCTCTGAGAGCAAGATCAAGGAATCCTCCTCCTACCTCCATTCTGGGTTATAACTATCTTGAGCAAGCAGCTGGGGGACTATTTCATCATTTCTTACGAATCTTAGTAGTATTTACTTTCTTTAATATTACCCTTCTGGAATCCACCACCTGAATCCCACCCAGATTAGAACTCTGGTTTGCTACAGGGACATCTTTTCCATTCACCCAGCCACCCTGGTAACAGGGAGACAGAAACCACTCCCCAGTGGGTGGTCACTTTACACACACCTGTGAACTCAGCCAGCAGGACACCAATATGCACTTAGTCCCAGGGCCATCCTACCAAAGCCTGAGACTCTGACTACCCACTGGGGTGACTGTGTCCTCACAAAACAACATATGGCTAAAAGTCAAAGTTCCAGAGGGGGGCCTAAAGGAAGGAATTGTGCAGGACCCTCCTCCACACCCCAGCTCTTGTCCAGCAGTCATTACAGGCAGAATGACCCAAAAGTTTTGAGAGGTGGAAAAAGCTTCGAGAATAAATCCAAGTCTCCTCAGAGCCTTCCTATCTCCCCTCCTTCCTAATGTGACTTCCCACCACTCCCACCCCACACCCTCATTCCACTGCTGCTCCATTTTACTTTCTTCAAAGCACTTACTATTTGAAATTCTCTTGTTTCTTTACTGCTTGTTGTTAGCACCCCCTTCCTCCCCACTCCCAACCACAATAGATCTTGGTTCCACTTGGGTAGGACGGCTACACAACGCGCAGTGCCTGGAACTACGCGCCACTGAATTATAATTGATGAATTCAATTGAACAAGTGAACCGCATTTGAGGGCCTAACTTTGTGCCAGCTGCTGGGCGCTAGTGGGTGAAGCGATGGGAGGGCATTCCCTTGTGTTAGCCAAGCTTGGCCGAATGAGCGAGCTGGCCACCGGGGTGGGAGGGAGTCTAGCGGGCGGACCCTAGCAGAGGACAGCTGCTACTTCTCACGTCGGCGCCCATAGTCTCGCCTGGCCCCCCTGTCCCGGGGCCCAGCGCCCGCGCTCACCCGCTGCAGCTCTAGCTCTATCTCGCCGGCCTTGAGCACGATGGGTCCCCGCACCGCGTACTCCACGGCCTTCACCTGCGGGTTCATGGACTCCAGCGTAAGGATGCGCTCGCGTCGGCTCCGCTCGGGCCGCACCTTGAGCACGGCCGAGGCCTCGGCGGCCGCGCTGCTCTGACTACGGCCCCAGGGGCCCGGTGTCCGAGGGGAGCAGCCCCGCCGGACAAACGCCGCCGCACGCTGCATCGCGCGCCGGCCCTGACAAGCCTTGGCACAAAAGGAAAAAAAAAAAAAACGTCGCGCACAGCCCAAGTCGGGCACCCGTCCCCCCGCCCCCAAACCCAGCCAAGGGTTCTTTCAGCGAGATATGCCAGCCTGGCTCGGGGCTGGGTGCCCATCCCCCGGCGACTCGGCCCCCTCCACCGCGCCACTGCAGAGCCCACGCACTGCACAACCGGCTGTGCCCAATGCATGCATGCAACGTGCCTATCGCCGCCTGGCCACCCCTCGCCGCGCCCCGCTAGCGCGCGCTCCTGAAGGTACTCCCGAGTTCCTGCGCCGGCAGCCACATCCCAGCACCCGCATCGCCCGGCCCCCTGCGCTCGCACACCCACAGCCGGTGAGTCCGCCCCGGGCCCGCCCGCTGGCTCCTGGGCTTTGTAGTTCCAAAGCCGTTTCTAGAGCGGTGTGGCGAGCTGGCCGAACTACAAGTCCCACAGTGCCCTTCGGGGACCGGGCAGGAGGCGGGAGCCAACGTCTGGCTCAGCCGGGCGCTGGGTGGGCTCTTTGTCCGCTTAGAGGGGATGAAGAGCCGGGCGGGGACCGCGCAGGGGCTGTCCCTTAAACCTATGCGAGTTTAGAGCTATTTGCAGCTTCTCCCTCGAAGCGCATCCCTGCCTTCCCTCACACCCCACCCCATCCTCGGCCCCAGCACCTTCAAAGACGCAGGCTGACAGATGGTGCAGTCCTCGCCCAGAGTTTCATCATTCAGGGCACGACGGTGGCAGCGGCCGCTCCACGGGTACTGGTAGGAAGTGGAGGTCAGGAGTTTGGGCCTTGACTGCCACTCTGAACGGACACCTGCTGTGGGGAAGCTAGGGCTCCTATGACTAGGATCCTCACTGAACTTAAACCACCTGATGGTGTCACTGGCCTGTTGCTAGGCTACCGCTTCCACACCTTTAGACAATAAGCTGTTATTGTGCTATATAGAGAGCTCGGCCCAGGGCTCTGGGCGGAGGCAGAGACGGTAGTGCTCGACCTACCCCCGGAGAACAAACCGGGTAATAAACCCTTTCACCGCAAAGAACGTTTTGCTGTCAATTTCTTTGGTCACATTGAATCCATAGCGAACTTGCCTGGGGCTGAAACCCATTGGCAAGACACCTGCCTACAGCATCTAAGGGTTTTTGTGAGATTAAAGGGCCAGCACCTTGTGGCCAGGCTTTTCTTGACCCCTGCATCTGAAGCGTCCCCCCACCTGCATTACCTCTTTTTATTTCCTCCCAAGCATTTGAAATTCTGTTTCGTTTTTACTGGCTTAGGGTCTGCCTCCTCCATTAACCTTGTAAGTTCCAGAAGGGCAGGGGCAGCTTTTTTCCTGTTCATACTATTCACAGCAGGTCTAAGGGTTCCCAGCACATAGGCATTCAGTATATATTGATTGAAGAATGAGTGCCCAGCACAGGGTAGCTATTATTTTTGGCAAAGGTGTCTCCAGGCAGAGCCATTTTTGGCTCACCCAGAGCACGTGCAGGACAAGAGTAGGAATGAAAGACACAGGGTCCGAGATACTAAAATCCACGGAGAGGATGTGGGGGAAGTCATTCCCCTTTGTGGGCCTCAGATTCTGTATCTGAAAAATAAATTAAATTAAACGACCTCTAACGTTCCTTCCCATCTTGGAAACTGTCTAGGTATTTTAGGCAGAAAAACAGCACAGAGCTCCCTCACACCAACAAACACAAACTCACATTAGATTCGTTAAAGTAGGGGGCAGGAGGCAATTAAAACACAATTGTGTAGGGGGAAAGGTACAAGAAGATCTGGGTTTGAGTCTAGGTGCATAAGTTTTTGCCCCTTGGCTGATTTTGAGTATTTACTTAGCCTTTGTAAGTGTAGTTTCCCTATCTGTGAAATGGGGTAACCTACCTCATGGGGCTGTGGGGAAAGTGCAGTGAGGTAACTCTAAAAGCCAAGAGTTTGGAACCTAGGGCTGTGGGTTCATCCTTGTCATGAGAATGTCATGTACTTTGATTAAATAAATTGAATACCAGTAGAGAAAGGGGTGATGGAGAGAGCAACAGAAACCAAAGATCTCTCTGTGTAGTCCCAAGTTACGGACTATTAACCAGCTTGGCCCAACAATTCCTAGTTGTTTTGGCTTCTCAACACTGGTTCCACCCCTACCACTTGTACCTTTCCAGCCTCTGTCTCAATGGCCAGGTATGCAGTGCCCAGGTAAAAGACTTTCCCAAAGAATCCACTCTCTTCAAGGACATATTCTCACCTGCTCTGCCAAGTTGGAGAGATATACACCAACACATTCCCCTCCACCTCCAAAACCCACTTAACCTTAACCTACCTGTGATGTAGACACAGTCCCTCACTGTCCATCCAAGGGTCAGTGTACTTCCTGGTGACTCCACCCCTGATCAGAAGGGGCAGGGTTGCTGGGAGGGCAGGGTTAGAGAGGTGAGCACAAATCCATTTGCACAAGTGGGAAAAACAATGCCCAGTACACAGCCCATCTACGTAGGCTCCCATGTCATCATTGTAGGAAACAAGTTAGTGACCCAAATATGTCCTCTCCCAACCTGTCATATTGTGTGAGAACAAAGCTCCCTTGCTTTCTCGCAAACCACACTTGACAACTGGCACAACACTTTCTTGCCTGAGAGGGAAAAAGCACACTTTAACATGATAGACATCGATGAAGTAGAAAGGACAAATGTAATCCCCATGTTACAAATGAGGCTCAGAGATATTAAGTGACTTGTTCAGGTATGGCACAATTAAGTGTAGAGCAGGAACTGTGATTCCTAACCTGGTGCTACAGGCCATACATGTAGAGACTAGACTTGTAACCTGAAATTTGAGCTGCGTTGCGATGCAGTGAGCCCTTAACAGACTTTGGGGTGATGATTGTGGTGATGGTGAGGTAGTAAGAGTGTGAACCTTCCTTTTATTTTGTTCTCATAGACCAGATTGAGGTGGGGCAGGAGTAGGCTTCTAAATATTAGAAATAAAACTTGATCACAATGATCATGAATGCCATCCCTTTGAGCAGGATGAGAGCTTGAAATTCTCAGCAAGCTCCCGATGACCCACACAGCTGGGAGAGTCATATGCCTGCAAGACATGTCACCAGTCCAAATTCCTTAACTCGTCAAGTTTCTACAGGGCACCCACCATGTACCAGGTATTAGGCTGAACTCTGGGGCTACAGTGAGTCACTCACATGGTCCTTGCCTGCACAGACCATATGGTTTCTTAGGTAAGTCAGAAATCAATTAGATAACCACACACCACACACACAAACACGTGATTACAAACTGTGATAACAGCTGGAGAGAAAAATTAAGAGTTTTATGAGTTTTGCTTATAGCCCAGAGGGCTGAGCAAGTTTTCCAGAGACGTGGACTGTGAGCTGCCCCTAAGCCTGGCAGAAGGAGGAGCCATACTGGTGGGTGTGGTAGATGTGGAGATATGCCCTCACTCTTCAAGGGAGAACTTGCCTTCACCAAAGCATGTGACAGCAGCCAGCCTCCACCTGTCGGTGCCCTCAAGGTCTGCCTCACCTGCACAGATCTGTCTTGCCCACAGTGGCTGTCCTGCCCTAACTGGAGGAGCCTGCGCTCAGTGACCTCCCAACACTCAGAATTGTGTCTGCTCTAGGGGTCCCCCCACCAGGCTGGCTGAGGCTTTTGCAGGCCTGCATCACAACTTTTCTTGCTCTGTCCTACCGTGTTTCCTCTCACTCCCTCTTACAGGAGTGGATCCCTAATATCCGTCTTGTACATCACACTCCCTCTGCATCAGTGGTGAGGTGACGGCACCCCAGCCTGGGACGCTGCAGAGCTCCATGGAGGGCTGAGGAGCTCCAAGAAGGCTAGGGTGCCTGCAGGGCTGACTGTGAGGGAGGGGCATGGCTGGAAGATGGGTCAGAGGAGAGTGGTGTTAGGACAGGCAGGCCAGGTCCTGACTGGAAGAATTTCAGTTTTCATCCTAGGAATACTTAGGACAGAGTTTCAGTTTGGGATGATGATGAAGTTCTAGAGATGGATGGTGATTGCTCTACAACAATGTGAATGTACTTGATACCACAGAATTGTGCACCTAAAAACGCTGAAAATGGTAAATTTTATGTTATATATATATCTTACCATAATAAAATAATGAAAAACAATTTCCTGTGTAATGCAAAAAAATTTAGAAAGGGAAACAATATAAATCTTAGAATGCTATGGCCTCGTTTCAGAGAGCTACTGAGCTGTTTCTGGGGTGTTCAGAGGCATGTGGACTTCTCTCTCTCTTACATACCAATCAGCTCTCATTCTTTCCCTTTATGTTTTCCTTTCTAAATAAGGGCCTCATTTAAAGAAAAAAATCAGTCTTGAGTTTTTAAGGGAAAATTAGAGGGGATTTAATTGAAATCCCACCTGCTCTGAGTCTCTTTGAAGCAAATTATTGCCTCTCTAAAAGCAAATATTGGTTGAGGTGAGCCAGGACACATGAATCAGGACATTTTCAAAATGACGTACAAAGTGGGTTAAAGATAAACTTGTGATACAAAGCCAAGCTAGACACAGGCAACTGGCATGTTCAAAATAAGTGTAATTTATAGAGATTGAGACTAAAGAAAGACTTTTACAAAAACAGTATTTATAGTTCAGTATTGCATTGAAAACATTTCTCAAAGCAGAGGCAGGCACATTGTGATCTTAGCATCTGCTCAACAGATTCAGGAGGTAATGGAGAATGAGATGAGGAAGTTGTAGATCTAAAGAAGAGAGAGCAATTGAATAACCCCCAGGGTTGAATACAGTCTCTTTCATTCAGTGTTTGTTGTTCCACATTCCTTGATTTCTTGCTTCCTGCTGTTGTGGGGATACGAGGACTGACTTTACGTCTTCCATGGCAGGCACTTGGGAAAGATTTCAGGAACAGTCCAAAGGACTAATAATATAAAGAGAATCCTTACCAGCACACTCAGTGACTTAAGCTATTTAGTGCCTTAAAACACAGACAAAAGATTAAACAATAACTCAAATCAATATTTCCAGCTGGTTTACTCTCTGAGTTTTCCCAGATATTTTCTTCATGAAGCCACAGAATCTTTCACCTAGAGAAGCTTGCAAATTAGTTCCAGAACCTTAGGAGAAAAGATATTTATGCAATACTAAAAGCCTTTACATTTTGAAGTTCTCATTTATTCTTTTAATTTTTGAATTCTGGTTCTTACACATTGTCCAGACCCCCACCCTGTGTTTTAAGAAAGAAAATATGTTTCCTACTTTATGCCTAGGGAAATAACAGATATTTACCACTTCTGTGATCTGTGATTTGAGTTTGGCACCAGGCTGGCCTGGCACAAAGCTTTATTTATTAATAATATATTATTAAATTTATAGCTGTTAACTTTAAAATTAAAAGCCAGTTATCAGCAAAAACGGTTTTGTTAGGCAGAAAGACAGGAGTGAGACAGGGACCATGGGCTTAGACAGAATAGGGTGAGGGCCTCTGGAAAAAGCAAGGTGGGATATTTGCAGTCAGAGCAATGTAACTACATGCAAGGAAACCCACTACCAAAACTCTGTTAAGCATTAAGCTCTAGAGTCATTCTTCAGTGAGATCAGTTAATAATCCCCGAATAAAGAAGAGCAGCATGTGTTTTTATTATGCTAATCATTTGTAATCATGTGTAAGATTCACTTTGGCATGCTAAAAGGCCCAGGCCTATGTGCTGTCTTTCCTCCTTCAGATCTGATGGGGTGATTTGCAAACTGGACAACTAATTTAGCAGGCAGACCCAGCTGTAAACAACATAGTAAAAGGCAGGAAGGATTCCACCTTAAAGATAAGACTGCATTTTAACACCCAGGAAGTTTAAGAAGGAAGATTCTTAGCTTACTCTTTAGCAAACAATACCTCAGCCCACCTTAGGGGCTGGACAGGTGGCCTTGTTTGATATGCTCCCAGACCAAGACACTGGTATCTCAGGAGAAATCATCAAAGCAGGAAGTTGCTTGTGTTAATTCTAAATATTCAGGGGCCACTTAACAAGTCCACACACCTAAGCCCTTTATCCGGTTCCCAAAAATCCTCGACTGCCTATAAAACCCCTAGACAATGCACTACTATGGGCTCTCTTGTCCCTTCTGGCATGAGCCAGGAGCTCTGTCCTCTCACTGTATCTCTCTATAAAAGCCTCTCCCTGGTTCTCCTACCTTGGGTATTTGTGAAATTCATTCTTTGACTCCACAAACAAGAACCCTGGCATCAGGAGTGCAATGAAAAGAGGGTGGGGCCCACCAAGAACTCTGGAGTTAATCAGATAAAGCCAGAGAACCAGAAAGGACAGAGTTCATGGCCTTTGCACTGTGAGTTCAGTCCCCATGCTCTGAATCTGGGCTGACCTTGAGACTTGCCCGAGCTAATGCAGGTGAGCAATAGGGCACAGACATGGGACACACACGCATCATGATTAATTTTCCTAAAAAATGCTGAGATTAGCATAATAAGAATAAGAGGGACTTAAAGAGCTAAGATTCTACTTTTGAAAGAGAATTGGGAAGTCAGATTCCTAACATTCTTTGATTATAAGCCAATTACTTATCTAAAGGTAAGGCAAGCAGTCTTAATTGATGTGTTTCCAATACTTGGGAGTGGCCACTATCTTAGGAACAAAAGTTTATACAGAATTACCTAGAGAGCTGGCCATAGACAATGACATTATCTCTCACTGGAGATAAACATCATGAAACTGCCTGATAAGCCTACACCCCAGGACCCTTTACCTTTATCCTATTCTTGAAACTTTTAAAAGACAGAATCCCAGCTTTTGGGTGCACCTCCTCCTCTCTGAGGTTGCCCTCACTCGCCTTTTTTCAAGTGTGTCACTCCATCCTGCTTCATATTAGTAGGAGGGGCTACTGAGAGTTCTGATTTGGGCTTGCAAGTTCTCATTAAAAGAAGAGAGGAGATGTGAACTCAAAAGTCCAAGCAGGTTTATTGCTGAACCTGAGAGGGACCCCTCTGTCCTGGCCAGCAGAACAAAGGAAAAAGAGAGTCTCTAACAGGTCAAGAGGCTTTTTATGGTCACGTTTTTGGCGGGCTCTTTGAGGGGAGGGGTCAGGGGAAAGGTAAGCTTGTGGCTTGCTGATGTGTCCTCTGAAGGATGCTTGTAGCCCAGGGAAGATGACACCTAGGTCTCTCTGTGACGGTGGGTGGGCTTACTCAAAAGGCGGTACTCCCGTCCGGATTCTATCACTCATCACCTGGGTGACCCGGGCAGAAGTGCAGCTATAAAATCATGGTCCTTAGTAACCTGCCTGAAAATCTCTTTTCTTTGCCTTTGGGAAGTTCTCAGAACATAACCTCACTCCACCCAGTGCTCTGCAGCTCCTGCAAATCCTGGGATGGTAGGGATTCAGTTTCTGCATCACGCAGATTCAAGCCGACACTGGACACCTGCCTTTATCCACCTTGACTCCCTTGGAGTATATTCAAATAAAACTTTCACTGCACTTCACTACTGCTTCATTACTGTGTCTTTGTCCTTCAGTTCTTTGTTGCAGCGGTGACAAGAGCCAAGGAGAGCAAACTCAGCCCCCTAACAGTTTTTTTGGGGAATGGCAGAGAATTGCAATCCAGGACATGCAAGCTATAGCAGAACCATAGGTATGTTGGAAAACAAGAGAGGAACGTTCTTTTATAGAGGAAAAGGGCCACATTTGGAAGGCTGTCCTAAGCAAAAAGAGCTGGACTCCTTTTCTTCTGTATCATGGCTTCTCTTTGGATGGGGTTGTAATAGGCTCTCATTGGCTGGGCAGTTTTGGGGAGACAGAAGGTGAAAACCTTCTTCCTGCTGAATATTACAGTAGCTAAAACAGAACAGCATCAGTCTTTTCCGGTTGGGTCTGAGATTTGCAGGGAGTGGTGGGTGTGAGAGCATCCCCTGCGGGCCTCCAAATGCCATATCAGTAAGGTTTCCTTTCATTAATTTTCACACAGCAAGTATATTTTTTTCATTTTAAAAATTTTATTAATGTATTACTGATATACACTCTTATGAAGGTTTCACATGAAAAAACAATATGGTCACTACATTTACCCATATTATCAAGTCCCCCCCAAACCCCAATGCAGTCACTGTCCATCAGTGTAGTAAGATGAACAGATTCACTATTTGCCTTCTCTCTGCTACACTGTTTTCCCCATGATGTCCCACACCATGCGTACTAAACAAAATACCCCACAATCCCCTTCTCCCACCCTCCCACAGCCCTCCCCTTTGGTAACCACTAGTTCCTTCTTGGAGTCTCAGAGTCTGCTGCTATTTTGTTCCTTCAGTTTTGCTTCATTGTTATACTCCACAATGAGGGAAATCATTTGGCAGTTGTCTTTTTCCACCTGGCTTCTTTCACTGAGCATAATACCCTCTAGCTCCATCCATGTTGTTGCAAATAGTAGGATTTGTTTTCTTCTTATGGCTGAATAATATTCCATTGTGTATATGTACCACATCTTCTTTATCCATTTATCTACTGATGGACACTTAGGTTGCTTCCATATCTTGGCTATTGTAAAAAGTGCTGCGATAAACATAGGGGTGCATATGTCTTTTTGAATCTGAGAAGCTGTATTCTTTGGGTAAATTCCAAGGAGTGGGATTCCTGGGTCATAGCAAATATTTATTAAGCATGTTAAATGTGTCAGGTACTATGCTAAGTGCTTTACTACATCATTTTGTACAAGCTTCAGAATTCCCTATGTTACATTTACTACAATGATCTCCATTCCCCAGATGGAAAAATTGATGTTCAGAGACATTGGGCTACTTGTGAAGATCACATAGCTAATAAGTGGCAGAGCTAAAACTTGAACTTAAGACCTCAAAGGTTAAAAAGTCACTCCCAGAAAACTGCTTTACTTCTGATACCAACCACAAGTGGAATACCAGGCTACCTGCCCTTCTGCTCAGACAACTGCAAATTCTTAAGGGCTCTGTTGCAGAGGAAGAATTTTCCTCTAGCCTTTAAGGTCTTTCTAGCTGATCTAAAAATCAAATTGACATGGGACAGAATAACAGGAGAAAAAAAACAAAGTTTAATTACATATGTACAGGGAATTTCCATAGATAAAGATTCCAAAGATAGGGAAAATGAAGTATATATGTCATCCTGAACTAAAAAGAGAAAGGGGTAGAGTTCTGGGACTTCAAAGGAAAAGGGAAGCAATTCACTGAATATGAAAGAGCAAATTTTCAGTAGACAAATACTTGATGGGCCACACAGAAACAATGGGACATAGAAAGGAATTTTAACAGACTTATCCACATTCCTCCCTGTCTATCAAGCCAGTTCTCATTATAATGTAGTTATCTATGGTGGTAGCTCTTCTAGAGTAGTACCTCCATCTAAATCCTTTTTATGCACTTGGGGGGTTGGGGGAAGGTTACAATTTCTGTAGAAGTCTTTTGGGCCTTGATTGTTTTCAGTTCCACACAATTTGCATGTCATAATGGCACATCTTGCGGCAGCCTGCCCTTGGCTCCTACAGCTCCAAAGACCCCCAGCTCAGGTTCAGTAATTCTCTGGAATAACTCACAGAACTCAGAAAAGCACTATACTTATGATTATACTTTTATTATAAAGGATACAATTCAGGAGCAGCCAAATAGAAAAGATGCATAAGGCAAAGCATGGGGGTTTGGGGAGTGACACCAAGCTTCCATACCCTCTATGGGTGTGTCATCCTCCCAGCACATCAACATGTCTACCAACCCATAAGTTCCCTATGTCTCTGGTACAAGAGTTTTTATTAAGACTTGATTATGTAGGCATGATTGATCACATCATTAATCATTGATGATTGAACTCAATCTCTCAATTCAACTCCCTGGAGTTTAGGAGGTGGGGCAGAAAGTCCCAACCCTCTTATCCTGTGCATGGCAAGCCCTTCCCTTGAAAATATGTAAGAACTCACCTTTAGCCACCTTGTTAGCATATAAACTCAGATTGGTTAAAAGGGGCTTATTGTGAATAACAAAAGACATTCCTAACACTCAGGAAATTTAGTTAAATTCTGTTTTTATAAAGCCATTCTGTCAATCTATGTCTTTTGATTGGAAGTTTAATCCATTTACATTTAAATTAATTCCTGATAGGAAAAGATTTTTTTGTTATTGCCATTTTGTTATTTGTTTTCTGTATGTCTTATAGTTTTTTTGTCCCTCATTTCCTCTATTACTTCCCTCCTTTGTGTTTAGTTGATTTTTTTTGTAGTAACATGATTTGATTATCTTCTCATTTGCTTTTGTCTGTGTTCTATAGATGTTTTCTTTGTGGTTTCTATGGAGATTATCTATGACAACCTAATATTATATTTTTAAGTGAGACCAACTAACTTCAATCACATACAAAAACTCTACTCCTCTATAGCTCTACCTCCCCACACTTTAATGTCACAAATTACATCTTTCTATATTCTGTACCCATTAACATAGATTTATAATTATTTTTATGCTTTTGTCTTTTAAGTCCTGTAGAAGAATAAAAAGTGTCATTACAAACTAAAATTACAGCAATATTGGTTTTAATATTTGTTCAAGTATTTACCTTTACCACAGAACTTTATATTTTTGTATGGCTTCAAGTTACTGTCTCTAGCATTCTCTCATTTCAATGAAAGACTCCCATTAACATTTCTTGAAGGGCAGGTCTAGTGGTAATGAGCTCCCTCAGCCTTTGTTTATCTGGAAATGTCTCAATTTCTCCCAGTTTTTGCTAGATATGGTGTAACTCCAGGGGGAAAATCCCAGGGCAAAATACCTTTGAAACTGAAATCAGTCAAAGAGAGAAATAAAGTGGGAGAAACACGTTTATTTCTTACAAGCAGTCATCCTGCATCTCTCTCTACCTGGCTGCAACAGAAGAGAACTCCACCCAACCTCTCTGATCCAGATAAACCCTCACTTACCCCTGTAATTAACTATTGATATGGAGATGGATTAATTCTCTCCCACCCTTGGAAACACCTACTGATATGCAGATACACTAAAGCCAGATAAGAGATTCTGGAAATATTGCAATTTTACTCATATATGGAATTCCCAGCCAACAGGTTTTTCATTTCATCACTTTAAATATATCATTCTACTGCCTTCTGGTCTACAAGGTTTCTGCTGACAAGTCCTATGATAGTTTTATCAAGAATCGCTTGTACTCAGTGAGTCACTTCCCTCTTGCTGCTTTCAAGATTCTCTTTTTGACTTTGCCTCTCTACAGTTTGATTTCTCAGTGTGGGTAAAATTGCAATATTTCCAGAATCTCTTGTCTGACTTTAGTGCATCTCCATATCAATAGGTGTTTCCAAGGGTTGGAGAGAATTAATCCATCTCCCTATCAATAGGTAATTAATTACATGGGCAAGCGAGGGTTTATCTGGATGGGGAGGTTGGGTGGAGCTTGCTGTTCTGCAGCCAGGCCAAGAGAGATGAGGTACTTGCCCTGGGATCACCCCCGGAGTCACATTCTTCACGGACCTCTTTGGATTCATCATAGTCGGCATTTACTGAGCTTCTTTAATTTGTACATTCATATCTTTCCTCAAATCTTGGAAGTTTCCAGCCAGTATTTCTTCAAATAAGCTGTCTGCCCTCACATGCCCTCTTCTGGGATTCCCATAATTTGTAAATTAGTCCATTTGGTGATGCCTCATAAATCCTTTAGGCTCTGTTTATTCTTTTTCTTTTTGCTTCTTGAACTTGATAATTTCAAATGATCTGGCAAGTTCACTGGTTCTCTTCTCTGCCTATTCAAGTCTGTTGTTGGACACTGTAGTGAATTTTTCAACTCAGTTATTGTATTTTTCAGGTTCAAAATTTCTGTGTAGTTCTTTTTTATAATTTCTGTCTCTTTGTGGTAGTCTCACTTTGTTCATATATCATTTTCCTGATTTCCTTTAGCTCTCTGAGTATTTTTAAGATAGTTGTTTTAAAATCCTTATCTAGCAGATTCAGTGTCTGTGTTTCTTCAGAGATGATTCTGGGTAGGCCAAAACATACCCAAAGGTTTTCCTCTGAATAGGTCACATTTTCATATTTCTTTGAATGCCTTGTGATCTTTTGTTGAAACTTTGGCACTTGAAAACACAGGCAACTCTCTGAGTCTTTGTAGACTGGCTCTGTGCAGTGAAGGATCTTCATTACTTAGCTTGGTATGAAGTCTTCAGGCCTTCATAGGCCTTTTTAGGGCATTGGTCTTCCCTAGGCCTGTTGTATGCTTTTTTCCCCAATTCTTCCATATACTCAGCAGCTTTTAAATATTTTAATTTCCCTAAGAATCTCATTATTGCTTCTTAAAGTGTCTAAACTGTTGTATTGCATTCCCAGATCAATAATCTCTTGACGCAGGCCTATGTGGGTCTCTAGTCCCCCTGGAGCTTTCACGAGCCATGCCATTCAACTTTGCACAGCCTTTCCTAGCCTGAGATCTGATCTGTACCACGTTTGGCCATCTGAGCTCCAAGTTAGATAACACAGGGACCAATCAGACAGTTCCTATATAGGTTTAAATGTTGAAAATTAGGCCTGCTGTGCTCTCTGCACTTCATGGAAGAGAACTGGGGACTCGGTTGCTACTTCACCTAAACCACATTGTGCCACACTGAAGAGGGGCTGGGGCAAGAACAAATAAAAACATCATGAAATGTCCTTCCATTTTGAATGTGACGTTTTCTTAATTGGGCATTTGCTTGGTTGCTTTCAGTCTTTGACTGACTTACAGAGTTCCTATTAAGTTATTTTAGCCAGTTACTAGTTGTTTATTTAATGTTTCCATGGCAGAAATGAAGGCCTAGAGCTTTCTAGGCCACCATCTTGCTGATGTCAGTCTAAGCATCTTTTTAATAATACATGGTCATAAATTATCTGTGATTTCTATCAGGCAGATGAAGTGGGACAAGCCAGGGCCTGGTAAAGGTACCAGGATGCTGGTGTCTTTTATTTCCTTCTGAGACAAGGCCAGAATGTCAGAACCAAAAGGGCCTTTGCAGTTATCCAGTCTCCCCCTACCATGAAGATAGGAGCAAATTGGGGCTATTAGCTGCCCAGGCCATCAGCTAATTAAGATTTGAAATTGTGTTTTTCCTCTCCTTTCCAAGGAATAAAATTAGCTGCCCACATTGAACAGTTTACAGTTTGCTATGTGCTTTCCCTTTTGTCCTCTCACTCAATTTTCCAACTGCCCTGAGAGGTCACTGCTATTCACAGATGAGGAAACTGGGACTAAGAGAGCTTGAGATTTCTTCTGGGCCTTGTGGGTTTTCTAGTGGCCGAGTCTACTGTGGTTTTCTGGAAACCTGTGTGTGGGCGGGCCATGATGGGCCCAGCTGTAGGTCCATGCATGGCTAAAGTTACATATTCAGTGTGGAGTCACCTTCTCTGCCCCTATGGGCAAAGTCTGTACTATCTCCTGAAGGTGACAGCATGAGTGATTGGGGAAGGCTGGATCCCAGGACAGGAAAGGAATTCAGACTTGTCAGGACGATTTCGGATGGATGATACAGCAGTGATGCAAGTTCCAGGTGAACGAAGACAGGAGGAGCTGCTGGTCACAGGCTCCTTCCCTACAAGTGCAAAGAAAAGTGTCAGCTCTCAAGCCAAGAGCACAGTTCACAAGGGGGAACTTGGCTTTCCAGCTGCAAGGGCCTGGTTCTGGGCCCCTAGCTTCTCTTTCTTGCCTCAAGACTCAGGCACTCAGTTTGCTGACTAGATACTTGATCAGACACTTCAGTCACAAGTGCAGAGCCCCCATTCTCACTGCCTCAGGTCACAAATGACAGAGGCTCTTGGCTTTTGAAATTTTGGGGATATCAGAGAAAATAATGTATGGAGAAAAAGGTAAATTTTCAAAGATCTGATGATCTTGTAAGTAGTCCAGAGCACCTAGGTCCCTAATATGGTCAGGGCCTCACAGAGGCCAAGACAGGCTCCAGCCAATTCCACTGTTTAAGGGTCACTTTAATCAAGGGAAAGGCCAAAGCAGGTACAATTGTGGTATCCTTTCATTTATTTATGTACTTAGTAAACATTTTTATATAAAAATTTTCAAACTCATGGAAAACGAGGATACCTGTATACCTTCCAACTAGACTCAACAACGGCCAACATGTTTGCCATTTTTTGCTTCACCTCTATATAATAAACGTCATCAAACCAAAGATGCTGTTGATTATAAGACACACCCTTGTTTTATATAACAATAAAAAAGAGAACACATTGCCATTCGATTGTTAAAAAGGAAGTATGGCTAAAAAGTATGTATTATATAATTTCATTATATGAAGTTCTGGATCAAGTAAAACTAATCATGGTGAAAGAGATCATCAGAACAGTGGTTCCCTCAGTGGGAGGCAGCAGAAGTGATTGGGGAGAGGAAGGAGGAAATTTTCTGGGGAAAATATTCTGATTTTTGATAGAGTAATGGCATTTTTCAAAACTACTTTAACAGTAACGCTTAACATCTGCATATAATACATAACACTATATGTATTATATCTCAGTTAAAAAATTAAAGTAACAAAATGCGATGGCATCAATTTTTTTCTTTGCTAATCATTTTAAATAAATTATAGTAAATTCTTCAGCCTGCATATCCAAAAAATAAGAACATCCTACTGCATAACTAAAATACCATTATATCGTACCTAAAACTTTAATAATAGTTCCCTAACATCATCCTTAGTCCCTATTTAAATATTTCTGTTTAATTGTCTATTTTATTTTCATTGTTTTTAAACTTTTTATTGTAAAATAAAACACACAGACAGAAAATTACACCAAACATACACATAGCCTAGTAAATTATTACAAGGTGAACACTCTTATAACCACCAGTCAAAATAAAAGATAGAACTTTGCTGGCCACCTCAGAAGCCACCCACATGCTCATCTCCACCACAACCACATCTTACTCAAAGTGACAACAATTCTGAGCAAGATTCCCTGACTTTTTCATGTTGGTAACAGGTTGTTTCTGTGTCCTTTATACTCAGTTGGATACAAAATCTTTGGCTCACATATTCTTTCCTTGATATCGTAAACATGTGACTCTATTTTCTTCCAGTATAAAGTGTTGCTGTTGAAAGCCCAGTGAAAATCTAATTTTGTTTCCACTATAATTCACTTGGCCTTTTTCCCTAGATGTAAGACAGCCAATTTTATTCTTTTTCTTTAAAGTCTAAGGTGTTGGTGTTGGTCATTCTGGGTCAGTATTTTCAGGTATATGTGCCTTTTCAATATGTAGTTTCAAGTATTTATTTCAAGTAAAATTTCTTTTTTTTATTAAGGTTTCACACGAAAAATATTGTGGTTACCACATTCACCCATATTATCAAGTCCCACCCACACCCCATTGCAGTCACTGTCCCTCAGCATAGTGAGATGCCGCAGAGTCACTACTTGTCTTCTCTGTGCAACACTGTCTTCCCCATGAACCCACACACACCATGTGTGCCAATCACAATACCCCTTAATCCCCTTCTCCCTGCCTATCCCCCAGCCCTCCCCAACCCCTCCCCTTTGGTGACCTCTAGTCCCTTCTTGGGAGTCTGAGTCTGCTGCTGTTTCATTCATTCAGTTTTGCTTCATTGTTATACTCCACAAATGAGGGAAACCATTTGGTACTTTTCTTTCTCTGCCTGGCTTATTTCACTGAGCATAATACTCTCTAGCTCCATCCATGTTGTTGCAAATGGTAGGATTTGTTTTCTTCTCATGGCTGAATAGTATTCCATTGTGTACATGTACCACCTATTCTTTATCCATTCATCTACTGATGGACACTTAGGTTGCTTCCATTTCTTGGCTATTGTAAATAGGGCTGCGATAAAGATAGGGGTGCATATGTCTTTTTGAATCTGAGATCTTGCTTCCTTTGGGTAAATTCCTAAGAGTGGAATTCCTGGGTATAATGGTATTTCTATTTTTAGTTTTTTGAGGAACCTCCATATTACTTTCCACAATGGTTGAATTAATTTACATTCCCACCAGCAGTGTAAGAGGGTTCCCCTTTCTCCACACACATCCTCGCCAGAATTTGTTATTCCTTGTCTTGTCAATGTTGGCCATCCTTACTGGTGTGAGATGATATCTCATTGTGGTTTTAATTTACATTTCCCTGATAATTAGCAATGTAGAGCATCTTTTCATGTGCTTGTTGGCCATCTGAATTTATTCTTTGGGGAACTGTCTGTTCATATCTTCCACCCATTTTTTGATCAGGTTATTTGCTTTTTGGATGTTGAGGCATGTGAGTTCTTTATATATTTTGGATGTTAACCCCTTAACAGATATGTCATTTACGAATATATTTCTCCATTCTGCAGGATGCCTTTTTGTTCTATTGATGGTGTCCTTTGCTGTACAGAAGCTTTTTAGTTTGATGTAGTCCCATTTGTTCATTTTTGCTTTTGCTTCTCTTGCCCAAGGAGAGGTGTTCAGTAAAAAGTTGCTCGTGTTTATATTCAGGAGATTTTTGCCTATATTTTCTTCTAAGAATTTTATGGTTTCATGACTTACATTCAGATCTTTGATCCATTTTGAGTTTACTTTTCTGTATGGAGTTAGACAATAATCCAATTTCATTCTCTTACATGCAGCTGTCCAGTTTTGCCAACACCAGTTGTTGAAGAGGCTGTCATTTCCCCATTGTATATCCATGGCTCCTTTATCATATATTAATTGACCACATATGCTTGGGTTTATATCTCGGCTCTCTAGTCTGTTCCACTGATCTATGGGTCTGTTCTTGTGCCAGTAACAAATTGTCTTGAGTACTGTGGCTTTGTAGTAGAGCTTGAAGTCAGGGAGTGTAATCCCCCCAGCTTTATTCTTCCTTTTCAGGATTGCTTTGGCTATTCGGGGTCTTTTGTGGGTCCATACGAATTTTAGAATGATTTGTTCTAGTTCATTGAAGAATTTGATTGATATTTTGATAGGGATTACATTGAATCTGTAGATTGCTTTAGGCAGGATGGCCACTTTGACAATATTAATTCTTCCTATCCACGAGCATGGGGTGTATTTCCATTTATTGGCGTCTTCTATTAATTTCTGTCATGAGTGTCTTGTAGTTTTCAGGGTATAGGTCTTTCACCTCCTTAGGTTTATTCTTAGGTATTTTTTTAATGCAATTGTGAATGGACTTGTTTTCCTTATTTCTCTTTCTGCTAATTCATCATTAATATATAGGAATACAACAGATTTCTGTGTATTAATTTTGTATCCTGCAACTTTGCTGAATTCAGTTATTAGTTCTAGTAGTTTGGGGTGGATTCTTTAGGGTTTTTTATGTACAACAATATCATGTCATCTGCAAACAGTGACAGTTTAACTTCTTCCTTATCAGTCTCAATGCCTTTTATTTCTTTGTGTTGTCTGATTGATGTGGCTAGGACCTCCAGTACTATGTTGAATAAAGGTGGGGAGAGTGGGCATCTTTGTCTTGTTCCTGATCTTAAAGGAAAAGCTTTCAGTTTTTTGCTGTTAAGTATGATGTTGGCTGTGGATTTGTCGTATATGGCCTTTATTATTTTGAGGTACTTGCCCTCTATACCCATTTTGTTGAGTTTTTATCATGAACGGATATTGAATTTTGTTGAATGCTTTTTCAGCATCTATGGAGATGATTGTGTGATATTTGTCCTTCTTTTTGTTGATGTTCATATGATGTTGATGGATTTTCGAATATTGTTTGATCCTTGCATCCCTGGAATAAATCCTACTTGATCATAATGATCTTTTTGATGTATTTTTGAATTCGGTTTGCTAATTTTCTTTTCTTTTTAATTGAAGTATAGTTGATATACAATACTACATTTGTTTCAAGTATACATCACAGTGACTCACAGTTACATATATTATTAAATGCTCACCCCAACTATTGCAGTTACTGTATGTCAACATTGAAAGATGTTATAGAACCATTGGCTAAATCCTCCATGCTGCACTTCCATCCCCAGACCAACTTATATTATGATTGAGATTTTTATGCCTCTTTATCCCCCTCACCCACCTTACCCAGCCACCCTAACCCCTTCCTCAGTGTTATGAATCTACTGCTGTTTTGTTTGTTTTATTTTGTTTTTGGATTCCACAGGTAAGTGAAATCACACAGTGTTTGTCTTTCTCAACCTCAGTGAAATATTGGCTTATTTCACTTAGCATAATACCCTTAGGTCCATCTGTGTTGTCACAAATAGAATTTTATTTAGCCATAAAAGAAAGTTTTCTTATTATAATTTTAATATTTTTCACTTGTTCCCTTGATTTGCTTTTTCTTTTTTTGTAGTTACTCCTATTATAATATGTTGGATCTTATTTACATGGCTTCAGTATTCATTACTTTGTCTTGAATCCTTTTTCTTCCTTTTTTATTTTTAATTTAAAAACTTTTTTTCTCACCTTCTATTTCTAATAAGGACTATCTGTACTATGTTTATTCTTATTTTCTTTCTGGTTTAGTATCATTTTTGAAATAACTTTTATTTATTCTTAATTTTTCCTGAGATTTATCACCTAAATGCCATATTTTTCTAGTTCTGATTTATGTTAATCTTTGGTATCTTGTATCTTTTGAAATGTCTTTAGGTAGTTTTGAAATACTAGTTTATACTTTAATCAGTTTTGTGGAAGGTAACTCCATTCATTAGTTTTAAGAGTCCATGTTGCCCATGCTGCTGCATACCCTTCAAATTTTATTAGAGGCCTCTTATACCCATCTGATTTTGGAGCAAGCAAAACCCTTGTCACCTAATTGCTTTGTTCAGATCAGCCCACTCTGCTGTCCTGTGAATACATTATTGCTGGCCAGTTAGATACCTGGTTTCTTTGCTCTGCTTTCTCCTGCATAAGCATGGATATGATGCAGATCTTACAGTGCTGGTAGTGGTTGCCCTCACTCTTTTGTATTTTGAAGTTTTGGCAGGATATCTTATCATCTGGCTTTGTTGTAGATGTCTATAGTTTTTGGTTTTACCATCTAGTTCTTCAGTCTGCATTTTTTTTGATGGGGAAGATTAAGGAAGATTAAAAAACTATGCCACTGCAATCTCTTTCTAGAATAGTCAGGGATGGAAAAAGAGCTAATATAGCTCAGAAAGTAAATTATTACATTTTCTCCCACAGCCAGGCCAGGACCATGAGCTGTGTACTTAAACCACAGTTAGATATGAATAGGAGAAAGTGGTTTCCAGGAAGTAAGCTATCATATTTTTAAAATCCTATACCAAAGGGAAACACAACATATGTTCACTACAGTGTTTCATATAATATTTCATTTGAGGGGTTCCACTATTAATTAAAAAGTATATTAACACTTATCTAAGGTAATACAATTTTATGACTTGTCCTTTAACCCCACCTATTGTAAAGTTAATTTTTAATTATATGAATAATTTACAAATACATTCCTTTATAAGAGATTAACATACAGATAAGGCTTAACTCCTCATTGGCTACTCCTCCTGAACCCATGCCCCAGCGGGTTTTGATGCCTGGCTGACTTGCCCCATTTTCAACAGACTTCTGGTCCATGACCTGTTGCCTTGATGAGAGAACAGTTAAAGTCATTTTAACATTAACTAGAGTTAAATTTAATTACAAAAGTGAGTCCATTAACAGCTGCTTTGGTGGATTATTGTGCTGTTTTTGTCCTTCATTTGTACAAAAATGTATAACTTCAAAATGGTTGAGAACTTTAGAAACTAGGCTCTTTGTTCTTTGACATGGTGAGGGCCTTGAGTCATGATTTCATCCTTGAACAGCTAGCTTACTTTTCCATCCCAGCATTCGTAACTAAAGGACTTTTTGACTCAGCTTTCACAAGGTTTGTTGAGATTGTTTTGATTAAGGTGCATTATGATTCCAGTTGCAGAAAACCCTACTCATGTTGGCGTTTAAAAAGGGGTATATTGGCTCATGGAACCAAAAGTGTGAAGGTATTTGGCACTTCAGGAATTGCTGGTTTCAAGGCTCAAATCTGAACATGGCAATATACTTTGCCCAATTCCAGGGGGCTCTGTTATATTATATGGCATGTACCCAACTGTGCAATGGTCCTGGGGTCCTGTGCCATGGGTCCCTATCTCTGTTCTGCTTTCTCTGACTTCCGCTTGGCAGCCTCCTTTCATAGCAGGAAAACGCTGTAGTAGCTTCTTTCCCCACCTCATCCTGTCACCAAAAGGAGAGAATAGAGGACTTCTTTCCCCCAGAAACCCCAGGAAAAGTCTCATCATGACTCACTGGATCTGATTGGGTCACAGGCCCACCCCTAAGCCAATCACTGAGGTCAGGGGAATGCTGTTGCTGAGTGGTTCATGCTTGGTCAAGCTTATCAACTTCTTCAGACCTCTTGAATGAAGAGGGAAGGAGAAGGGGATAAGGCATGGTTAACAGAGTGGGGTTGTGACAAGGGAGAGCTCAGCCCGCCTTATACAGCACCCTTTCTTACAAGGCAGCATATCAGAGTGGTTGAGAGTGTGGACTATGGAGCCAAATGACTTGGTTCCAATACTGGCTTTATAATTTAAGGGCTGGATGACCTTGAACAAGTCACCAAACCTCCTTGGGCCTCAGCTTCCTCATCTGAAATGTTGAAGATGATAGCAGCCCCCTACCCCCTGAACCAACATAAGATTGTTTTGACTAAATATGCATAGAACACTTAAAACAATAATTGGCATGGGACAAGGTCTAAAGTCTTTACCATTATTCCAGGCAAAGGAAACAAAAGAAAAAATAAACAAGTAGGATTACATCAAACTAAAACACTTCTGCACAGTAAAGGGAACCATCAACAAAATGAAAAGGCAACCTACTAAATAGGAGAAAATATCTGTGAATGATGTATCTGATAAGGGACAAATATCCAAAATATACAAAGAACTCAAACAACTCAGTACTAAAAAAAAAATCCAGTTAAAAATAGGCAGAGGACCTGAATAGACATTTTCCCAAGAAGACATATATAAGGCCAAGAGACACATGAAAAGATGCTCAACACCACTAATCATCAGGGAAATGTAAACAAAAACCACCATAAGATACCACCTCACACCAGTTAGAATGCTTAGTATCAAAAAAACAAGAAATAATAAGTGCTGGCAAGGATGTGGAGAAAAGGGAACCCTGAGCACTGTTGGTGGGAATGTAAAATGATGCAGTCACTATGGAAAGCAATATGGAGGTTTCCCCAAAAAACTAAAAATAGAAATGCAATATTACCCAGCATTTCCACTTCTGGAATTTACCCAAGGAAAACAAAATCACTAATTCCAGAAGATATGTGCACTCCTATGTGTTAGGTTCCCCTTAACACACAACCTTGAACAGCAGCTGCACCCGAGCGTAGCAAAATCCCTTATCATCCACAGCAGTTTCTAAGTTCCCTATCAACAGTTTCTGTTTCTCAGAAGTCCCAAGGCCACCATCCTGCTCACCAAGGCCCTAAATTCCTGTATAAGCAGCCCCCCCCCCCTTGCTGCTGCTCTCTCTTTTGAGACAGCCACTCTACCTGTTTGTCTTACAGGGAATAAAACCACGCTGATGGGGTTCTCATGTCCTTCCTTGTGAGCGAGTGAGTTGGGGAGCTAAAGAACCCTTTCACTATGTTTATAACAGCATCATATACAAAAGTCAAGATAGGGAAGCAGCCTAAGTGTCCACAGATAGATGACCAGATAAAGAAGAGATAGTGGAATATAACTCAGCCACAGAAAAGATTGAAATCTTGCCATTTGTGACAACATGGATGGACCTAGAAGGTATTATATTAAGCGAAATGTCAGAGAAAGACAAATACCATATGACTGCACTTCTATGTGGAATCTAAAAAAAAAAAGTACAAACAAAACAAGTACATTCATAAACACAGAACAGACTTGTGGTTGCCATAGAAGAAGTGGGTGGGGGGATGGGCAAAACAGACAAAAGGGATAAAGAGGCTCAAAATTCCAATTATAAAATAAGTTAGTCACAGGGATGGAAGTACAGCATAGGGAATATAGCCAATAATATTGTAATATCTTTGTATGGTGACAGATGGTAACTACACTTATTGTGGCAAGAATTTTTCAATGTATATAATTGTCAAATCACTATATTGTACTCCTGAAACCAATATTATATATCAACTATATTTCAATTTTTAAAAATAGCTCTTTTTCGTGACACCTGAGGTGGTCATCTGCTTAAGGATGAAGCTAAACTTCTCTTTCCCAGCCACTGCCTGCCAGAAACTCATTGAAGTGGACAATGAATGAAAACTTCATACCTTTTACAAGAAGCATATGACCTCAGAAGTTGCTGCTAAAGCTGTGGATGAAGAGTGGAAAGGTTATGTGGTCAAATCAGTGGTAGGACTGACAAACAAGGTTTCCCCACGAAGCAGGTGTCTTTTTTTTTTGTGAAATGTTTATCACAGTAAGTTTAGTTAACATCCTTCAACATACATAGTTACAAATTATTTTTTCTTGCGATGTGAACTTTTGAGGTTTTTTTCTCTTAACAACTTTTCGATACACAAGACATTATTGCTCACCATGCTGCACCTTACACCCCCAGAACTATTAATTTTTTTATTAGTGGCCACGCAGTTCTCTCAATATTCTTTCATTCTTAGATATTCTTTTTCCTCTCAGTGCCTCAGCTTCTTTGTATTCCTCTTCTTTAATTTCTATTCCATTTACATCTCTTCTACTACATCTAATCTGCTTTTTTTTTTTTAAACAGCTCAAGAGTGATGCTGAGAGAGCACCTCTCACATTTGTTGATCAAATGGTTGCTAACAACAATAGAATTCTGCATAGGGAATTCAGTACACTATCATTAATCAACTCCAAGCTTAATTCTCAACAGTCTCCAATCTTTTGGAGCATGACGAACAAGTTCCAATACAGTGAACAAGCTCCCACAAGGTGAACAATGCAAGGAACATAGTGAACAAGTTCTCACAAGGTGAACAATGCAAAGGCAGTCATATCAGAGAAACTAATTCAGTTACTATAATCAATCAAGTCAACTATGATTATTCATATGATTTTTATACTTAAATTATAAGTGAATCCCACATTTCCCCCTTTTTTTGTTTTCATTGACGCAAATGCATATGCATATATTTGTGGAAGGTACCAGAATAATGATTAGCTGGGCTCGGCCTATGACATAGCTGGAGGGGTGAGGTTCTATGCCTCACCTCAGT
This sequence comes from Smutsia gigantea, assembly GCA_032199065.1. Taxonomy (NCBI): domain Eukaryota; kingdom Metazoa; phylum Chordata; class Mammalia; order Pholidota; family Manidae; genus Smutsia; species Smutsia gigantea. The sequence goes on from JAVSCE010018835.1 coordinate 62,212, forward strand.
TGGCCCCCACGTTGCTCACCTGAGGTCCCTTGCAACTGTGCCTGTCTTAGGTTGTTCCTCCCATGAGGAATCTTACCCGTCTCTGGCTAACCAGCCATCTCCTGGGACCAAACAGGGAGATAAAATACGAAAGAGAGGACAGCCAGCAGCTATAATTCTGGATAAAATCACAATATACATGATTATTTTCTTGCAGCAAATGCAGGTGGGGAATCAGTATATGATTTCACAAAGTTGTTTAAAAGGAATCACTTATTTCTTGAAGTTAATTCTTGAAAAGTAGCATATGCTTGTATTGGCTTTAAAAGACCAACAACTGCCTTCCGCACACACACTGGGAGAACAGGAATACAAATGCATAACAGTATTAGACCCACAATTATAGGCCATATCCAATGAAACAAAGAAAACCAATTTAACAATCCAGGCATTTGTGAAAACTTATCAATACCATGGTGAATGTTGTCTATTTGATCTTGAATAGTATGCGAAAAATCAGACAAATTAAAACAACACATCCCTGGAAATTGTTCACATCGAAGCAGGTGTCTTGACCCATGGCTGTGTCTCCCTTCTATAAAGGGCATTCTTGTTTCAGACCGAGGACTGGAGAAATAAAGCACAGATCTGTTCAGGGATACATTGTGGATGCCAGTTTGAGAACACTCAACTTGTTTCTTGTAAAAAAGGGGAGGATATTCCTGAACTCACTGACACTACTGTACCTTATCACCTGGGACCCAAAAATCTAGCAGAATCTAAAAACTTTTCAGTCTCTTTGAGGAAGATGATGTCTGCCAGTATGTTGTGAGAAAGCCCCTAAACAAAGAAGGTAAGGAACCTAGGACCAAAGTGCCTAAGATTCAGCATCGTGTTACTCCACGTGTCCTGCAACACAAACTCTGAAGAAACAGTGTACTAAGAAAAATAAGGAATAGGTTGCAGAATACGCTAAACTTTTGGCCAAGAGAATGAAGGAGGCTGAAGAAAAACACCAGGAACAGGTTGCCAAGAGACGGAGGCTGTCCTCTCTGAGAGCTTCTGCATCTAAGTCTGAATCCAGTCAAAAATAAAAATTTTAAAGTAAATAAATAATATCAGACATCAGAAAAAATAAATTAAAAAAATTATTTTAAAGTATTTGCCATTATTGAGAGCGATTTCAAGATGCTGAGGGAACAGTAGGGGAACCATCTGTGCAGCAAGCACTGAACAATGGGTAGGGCTCCTTCGGCCTAAAGCTGTGAGATACGGTGACTGGAAGTGACTCTTGCCCTCAGCTCAGGCTATCTTAGTATGGCACGAAGAATTTCCAGGTTCTATCCATTTGCATGCTGGGGTGTGGTTCGCACTATGGAGATTGGGGGATGAAGGCATAACCATTGAATGCCTTTAAGGACAACCCATTGTGAGATTTGATTCGTGAACATTGTTCTAGAACTTTAGACTCTGATTCATGATTTTGCTGCCAGTCTGAGTAGCAATAACTGTTTTAATTTGTGATGCAACACACTGATTTATATATGGCTCTCCACTTAGCACAGCCATAACTTAGGTTGTAACTAGAGGGGAAGCTGGGGACTGTGATTGAACTTTCTCTGTAATGCAGCATATTCTTCATAAATCCCAGGTCTCACACATGCTAATTAAGAGGATGCTGAGAAACAAAAGAGGCCTGTGTTCTCGGCCTTCTTTTCAAAACGCCAAATTTTGAATTCTCTGTGCCTGTGTCTTGCCTGGCATGTGATTTCCCACAAAAGCTTCCTCCCACCCCTTTCTTAGTAACAATCTTACATCCTGGCAGCAAATGGCTTGTGAAGCTAGGCACATTTTTATTCTACACAGGCAGGGTGATGTAAATCTTCCTGTTTTAAAGTAATTTCTTTTGCCCTTTATTTCTTTTGTGTGACTTTTAGAGTCTGCTTGTATTCTTAATGGTTGGCTTTGTTCTTTGTTTTACGCAAAACATACTGATTCCAGTGAATTTCATCTAAGCACTCACACATTTATTGAGGGCCTACTACGTGCAGTTGTCCTGCTAGGTGCTGATGCAATCAGAGACATTTTCCATGTTTTTTTAAGCTATTTTTTGTCCAAAAAAGTTTTACTTTTTTTTTAGTTTATTTTGATATCATTAATCTACAATTAAATGAGTAATATTATGGTGATTACACTACCCCCTTCATCAGGTTCCCCCCACCCCAACCCCATTGCAGTCACTGTCCATCAGCATAGTGAGATGCCATAGAGTCACTACTTGTCCTCTCTGGCTTGTAAAGTTTTACTTTTGATATCATGTCTTTTTCTTTTCTTTTTTTCTTAAAAAACGGCATTGGTTTAGCTAAAAGACCTAGTACCTGTGTGGTTACCTCCTGATCTGGAGGGTTAATGCAATGAGAACTAGGCCCTCTAATTCCCTGCTCCCTGCAGAACACATCAGGTTACATTTCCTTGTTTTCCAACATTCTGAGGGCATCTGCCTCCTCCTCTTCTTCTTCATCTTCATGCAGGCAGGGACTATGTCTGATTGGACTTACTATGCCCAGTGTCTAATAGATGTTTCAAATGAATGAATGAATGAGCACATATTTACTGTGTACCTTCTATGTGCCAATCACTGTACTAGGCTCTAAGGATACCCAAATCTTGCCTCCTTGAGGATTATAGTTTAGTGGAAAGATACACACCAGGTTAATAATCACACATGTCAGTATGCAATACTGAACTGATCAGTCAAAAGAACAGGATGTTAAGACACTGTGTGGTAGGAGGACTCAGAGATGAGATAAGCAGGACTCTTACTGAGTAGGAATAGAGAGGGCGAGATGGAAGTGCTTTCCAGCAGGAGATCTTGAGGTGCACTAAATGAGTCAATGGATACATGAGTGGGTGGATGGAGAAAGGGAACTTGCTGCCTGGTTATCCTAGGTGTCTGCTGACTTGGCTTGTCTTCTCTTCCTTCTATATTTTTTTGGTGGTGGGATCCAAGCCTCCGTCATTCTCACCCTGACCTATACCTCTTTATAGCAATAAGCACTTGATGTAGCCAAACTGGTTATGTCATTTCCCAGGCCTTCTCCCATTTGATTACTCTAGGGATGAATTTGGACCTAATCTTGGCAGAAACTATGAAGAAGGATATATTGCAGCACTTTGGAGTTTGTGCACAAAAGGAAAGGGGAGGAATGGATGGAGACAAATAGATTCCTGGTGTTTTTCAGCACCTGGATCCAGCCATGCCTGAAATTCATGTGGATATAGTTCTATCTAAATTCACATATGTATGGCTCTTAAAGCTATTGACTAAACAATTCTCCCATCTTTTTATTTGGCTTAAGGTAATTTTCATACAGCTTCAGTTACTTGCAACACAAAGTGTCTTTATTAATACAATACCTTTAACTTATGTCACTCATTTGCTAAATCTAAAGTGGATGGGGGAGGTCAGCTAAAGCAATTGTGGAAGTCATTTAGACAGGGGGAGGGGTAGCCCAATATTTCCTGTATCGGGGGGATTCCCCGTTTCTATATCCTACAGCCTGTTTCCCAGAGCCCAGATCCATCGGTTTACATCAGTGTTTGTCTAGCAACAGATGCAGTGAGTGAGGGCCTGTAGAGGGAGATACAAATAGGAATCTCCCCAGACCCTGGCTGGGCAAGGAGGCCCACGTACCCAAGGTGCCAGAAAACCACAGCTGCTTCTGTGTTTGAAGAATGTGGAACCCTAATTTAAGATTGGAGAGCTGGCAGGCAGACTGGCTTTTGCTGGCCTATGAATCTAACATACATGAACAGGCAAGTTGGACAGTCAGTGGTGTCTGTGAGAAGCACCACTGGTGGGTCATGGCTGCCATCTAGTGCCAGATGTCACCTTTTGCAAGTTTTTTACTGGTTGTTTCCAGCTGAAAGACTTTTTTGATGGCCAATTGGAGGGAGAATCATTACCTCTGCCTTCACATCAGGAAGATCCTCCAAATCAGACTTTTGATATTATCTCTAATTTAGCTTATTATGCATACAGTTCCAGAGCCAATTTGACTAGATGGGAAAAAAGGGCAGTCATTCCATAATGTTAAACTTGTGTCTCATTCCAACCTCTAGGGCACTACGAATTTGATAGATTACAGATAAACAGATGATAGATAAGATAGGTTAGAAGGTGGTTGAATGGGTAGACACATACACACACACAGATTAGATAGGTAGGTAGGTGGATGGATGGATATATACATAAATACATGCATAGACACACAGATTAGATAGGTAGGTGGATGGGTGGGTGGATAAGTAGGAACATAAATCCTGTAATGGTCATATTTATGATTCAGGGTTCTGGCAGGAAACAGGTATCACACTCTCAAGGGGCAACTTGAGAGAGTTTAATGGAATGGCTACTCACAAAGGAATGAGACCCAGGGAAACAATCAAGGACCAGGGAAGAACACTAGAGTTAATGACTGTAGGGAGCAGCTACCACCCATAGTCCTAAGTGAGCAGAGGGAGGGAGAGGATCTAGCAGGGGCTGTTCTGTAGGAGAAGGCCTCTTGACAGGCACTATGGTTCCTCTTGCTGATTCTTGGTTGGGTTCCTGATAAACACACCCTAAGAGAAGGATGCATGTGTAAGTGATTTATTAAGGAAGTAGTCTGAGGGAAAATGGAGAATGGAATGGGAGAATCAGGGCAGAGAAGGCAAAGCAGCCAGGCAGGGTATGATCTCAGGTCCTATGGAGGGCAGTTTCAGCCTGATCTTACAGGGGAACTTTGGAGGGTAGGTTATGTCTCAGAAGGCCTGCCTGGAGGAAAAGAGGCTTGGCACTGAAACTCAACCTACCAGGCACTCATCAAGTAAGAGGGGAGGAGAGGAAGCAGGGGAGTAAACTAGGCCCAGGACCTTCCAGACGTGCAGTTAAAGTGCTAACTCCTGGGCCCTGAGAGCACTACCTAAGCACAACTGAAGGTGCTGGGTATGAGAAATGCACACTTCAAATCAGTACGAAGGGATCCAAAGGGATTGGGTAAAGCAAGGACATCTGCTTCCAGTGGGGATGGGGGCCAGTGAGATATGATGAGTCAGTTGACTCCTTGTGGGGAAGTTGGGGTTCCTATGGCCAGGATCCTCACTGAACTTAAACCACCTGATGATGTAACTGGCCTGTTGCTAGGCTACTGCTTCCACACCTTTAGGCAATAAGCTATTACTGTGCTATATAAAGAGCTCTGCCCAGTGCTCTGTGTGTGACACGGTGGCATGGCTGCAAGGCTGCAGGAGAGCAGACCAGAGGCTAGAGTGGTGGCAATGCCAAGGACAGAGGCCCAGAGGATGGCTGTGCAGACAGAGGGGCCCAGAGGCAGAGACTGGCTTGCTGCATCCGAAGCAGCAGTGATAACACAGACTTGCTCTGAGTGAACAGGATTTTAGTGACTGACGTGTCAACATGGAAATAAAGTTGGGTATAACCCTTTCACCCCAAGAACCCTTTGCTGTCAATTTCTTTGGTCACAGTGAATCTATACTGAAGTTGCCTGGGGCTGAAACCCATTGGCAAGACAATTGGTGAAAGTGCGCAGGGTTCATTGTTGACCAAGGAAAGAGACAAGCTGCCCTTATGGGAGGGGTGCTTCAGCGGCTGCCCCTGTGAATGGGGAGACAGTGGATTGTCCCCGAGTGGGTATGTGGTCTGAGGTGGCTGGCATCCTAGAGGACTGGGCCCCACCCCAGGACTGGAGGCAAGTGGAGGTGACACCTGAGGCTGTAGGGGTGGCCCTTGTTAAAATAAGTAGATCCTTTGAGAAGCAGAGTGCCCGCGAGGGAGCAGGGACTGTGAGTTGGCTGCTTCTCACAGTATTAAAAAGGTCTACAGAGGAGACCCAAGAAATGGCGGCATGAGAACGCGAGCTGCAAACTTCTGTGGATTCCCTGAGGAAGGAGATGGCTTTGATGCGAGAGGAGGCGGCCTGGGAGTGCCGGCAGCAAGGAGCCATTGGAGATGAGACGGCAGCGCTGCCAGGTGTTCTGAAGGAGGAAGAGGCCATCAAGGAAAAAGATGAACTCCTGAGAGAAGCACAGGTGGAGGTGGGACGAGAACGCCATCTGGGAAGCATTGAGCTGAAGGTAAGAGACCTTCTGAAGACTGAGGTAGCATTGCTGCGAGGTACACTAGAAAAGGTAAAGATTGTAGCAGAGGAGGCACTCAGGAGAAGGGAGAGAAAGGTGCCATCAGCCCGAGAAATGGAGGAGCTGGAGAAAGACGAAGGGGTGATGCCAGAGGCACTAGCCCCTCCTGTATTGAAAGCACGCCCAGTGCTTGTAAAGAAAATAAAGACCCAGCAGCTGAAGGTTCCCCAAGAAGAGGAGCAGCCCCCTCCTCAGGTCATGGAGCACTGTATGGTCCACCCCTATACTCAGGCTGAGCTGGTGGATTTGGGCTCCAGGTTTAGGCAGAAGCCATCAGAGTCAATATCAGCTTGGCTCCTGCGTCTGTGGGACTTAGGGGTGGATGGCATTGTTCTGTCGGGGTCAGAGATGGGAAAGCTGTCTTCCCTGACAGTGCAGCCTGCCTTCAGCAGCGATTACAAAATGCACCTCAGACCCCAGGGAGTCACACCCTCCTCAATTGGCTCATGGCTACACTTCGTGCTGTGTGGCCCAATCTGGGTGAACTACCATCCTCTCCTGTTAGATGGCAAACATATGCTGAGCTCCAATAGGTGCTATGAGAGCTAGGCATGAGAAATGCCATCTATAGTCCAGAGAATTATGGCCCAGATGAAGAGATTTTCACTACTGGGATGAGGAATATTGTACTTCAGATGGCTCCTACATCCCTCTTTGGGTCTCTAGTGGCCATTCTTTCCCCTCACTTAGGGCATCCCATAAGCGAGGTGACACGTACGGTAGCAGACTTAGGAGAGGCTGAAGCCACGAGAATTCAGAAAGAAATAAGACCTGTTGCTCACAAGAAGAATTTACAGGGCCCCGTGAAGGTTACGAGGACCCAGATGTGGGTTGATTTAATACAGGCAGGAGCAGATGGAAGGAAAGCAGATGGGAAGTCAAATAGCATCTTACTAGAGCTATGGCAACAGCTGAAACCAGAGCAGCAGGTCCAGCCATTAAGACCAAAGAGGCAGAGATCAGAGACAGAGCCACGAGTCCGGCCTGTGTGTTTGCAAGACTTCCTGCTGGAAAGCCAGCCAACCGCACTTGAGCCCACACAGGAAGATGATTGGGGAACACGGTTTGACTGAGGGGAAGGTCAAGGTATCTGCCCAGTGGGACCAGGGGGGGGACCGGAGACCACATGTTGAAATAGCTATCCATTGGTCCCCAGTGAACATACAAAATGTCCTGGCTCTGGTGAACACTGGGGCTGAATGTTCACTGATTCATGGTAACCCTGAGCGGTTCCCCGGGACGCCCAATATCATAGATGGATATGGGAGGAAGACTATCAGAGTAAAAAAATCCCAAATCACTTTGGGAATAGGGCGTCTACCCCCAAAAGAGTATACCATGTGTATATCTCCTATCCCTGAGTATATTTTGGGGATCGATATCCTGGAGGGTCTATGGTTGTGGACCACTGCAGGTGAGTTCAGACTGAGAGTATGTGTGGTGAATGCAGTTCTGAGGGGAAATGCTAGGCACCCGCCAATAGCTTTGCCTGTGCCTCGGTGGGTCACTAATCCCAAACAGTACAAACTGCCTGGGGGATAACGAGATTGGAGAAACTCTCCAGGAGCTGGAAAATGTGGGTATTATAAAGCCCACCCATAGTCCTTTCAATTCCCCAGTGTGGCCAGTAAAAAAGCCAGATGGCTCCTGGCATATGACTGTGGATTACAGAGAACTGAATAAGGTCATACCCCCTATGCAGGCTGCTGTCCCCTCTATTGTAGGCTTGATGGATACCCTCAGCTATGAACTAGGAACATATCATTATGTGGTAGATCTTGCTAATGCTTTCTTTTCCATTAACATTGAGCAGGAAAGTCAGGAACAGTTTGCCTTCACGTGGGAAGGACAGCAATGGACTTTCACCATCCTCACAGAGATACCTCCACAGCCCCACCATCTGTCATGGACTTGTAGCCCAGGACTTGGCTACATAGGAGAAACCACCAATGGTGTGGCTGTACCAATATATTGATGATGTCATGCTCACATCCGATTCTCTTTCAATCTAGAAGGTGCAGCACCTAGACTGCTGCAACATTTACAGGAGAAAGGATGGGCTGTGAACAGCACCAAGGTTCAGGTACCTGGTTTGTCTGTCAAATTCTTGGGGGTCGTCTGATCGGGTAAGACCAAAGTGATACCACAAGCAGTTATAGATAAAGTCCAGGCCTTTCCTACTCCTACAACTGTAGCATTGCTACAGGAGCTTCTGGGTCTTCTAGACTACTGGAGAGTGTTTATCCCGCACTTGGCACAAATTCTGAATCCCTTATACTTTTTGGTATGAAAGGGCATCAGGTGGGACTCGGATGAGACATGTGCATCTGCTTTTACTATAGCAAAATGGGCAGTCAAGGCCGCGCAGGCCCTGAGTGTGATAGACCCATCAAGGCCCTGTGAACTGGATGTTGATGTGACTGAAGACGGTTATGGCTGGGGTCTCTGGCAGCGGCTTGAACGAACTCGCCAACCCATTTGATTATGGTCAGAACTCTGGAAAGGGGCAGAGGTACAATACACTTTGATAGAAAAACAACTGGCTGCCATGTATCACGCCTTGCTGGCTACAAAACCCATCACCGGAATGGCCCCAATAAAGGTAATAACCACCTATCCCATCTTGGGTGGGTATGAGACTGGACCCAAAAGCCAACGAGTGGTGTGGCACAAACACCAACACTAGCCAAGTCGGGTGCTTACCTACAGCAGCGTAGTGCCCTTTCTAGTAGCCCCTTGAGTGAAGAACTCCAACGCATGTTGGGGACAGTGACATATACTAGTGAAAAGCAGGAAGAACTTGCATTTGAACCATTAGTAGCAAAGAGTCCCTGACGGAGGGAAGAGCCCCTATACCCGAAGATGCATGGTACACAGGTGGCTCCAGCCATGGGCAGCCCCCAAAATGGAGGGCCATAGCTTTCGATCCTAAGACTGAGACAATATGGATGGAAGATGGTGAGGGGAAGAGCAGCCACTGGGCAGAGTTGCGGGCTGTGTGGCTTGTAATCAGCCAGGAGACCTCCCCTATAGTTGACTGCACTGACAGCTGGGCTGTCTATTGGGGCTTGACCCTGTGGCTACCAACCTGGTACCATGCCAGCTGGCTGCTTGGTCACCAACCCCTTTGGGGGCAAGAATTGTGGCAAGACTTATGGGCTTCTGGTCAGACTAAAATGATTACAGGATACCATGTGACAGGTCATTTGCCACTGGCATCCCCAGGAAATGATGAAGCAGATAAATTGGCCCAGATACATTGGTTACAAGGAATGCCTGCCTCTGATGTAGCACAATGGCTACATCAGCGTTTGTTGCATGCGGAGCAAAACACAATGTGGGCAGTAGCCCATTGGTGGGGCATGCCTTTGACCTTCCAAGAAGTAAGTAGAGCCTGGCAGGAGTGTGTCATATGCTCCAAAAGTGACTTATACTGAGTTCCACAGCAACATGGGACAATAGCTAAGGGGCCTATACCCCTTGTCAGGTGGCAGATACACTATATTTGGCCTCTACCTGTATCAGAAGGATATTGGTATGCGATGACTTATATGGACACAGCTACTGGACTTCTTTTTATTTTATTTATTTATTTATTTAAATTTATCTTAGTATCATTAATCTACAATTACATGTGCAATATTATGGTTATAAACTACCCCCTTCATCAGGTATCCCCCACCAACATCATTACAGTCACTGTCCAGCAGTGTAGTGAGATGCTACAGAATCACTACTTGTCTTCTCTGAGCTGTGCAGCCCTCCCCATGCCAACCCAACATTATGTCTGCTAATTGTAATGCCCCTTTTCCCCCCTTGTCCCTCTCTTGCCACCCATGCTCCGCAGTCCCTTTCCCTTTGGTAACTGTTAGTCCATTCTTGGGTTCTGTGAGTCTGCTGCTGCATTTGTTCCTTCAGTTTTTTCTTTGTTCTTATACTCCACAGATGAGTGAAATCATTTGATACTTGTCTTTTTCCGCTTGGCTTATTTCACTGAGCATAATACCCTCTAGCTCCATCCATGTTGTTGCAAATGGTAGGATTTGTTTTCTTCTTATGGCTGAATAATATTCCACTGTGTATATGTACCACTTCTTCTTTATCCATTCATCTACTGTTGGACACTGAGGTTCCTTCCATTTCTTGGCTATTGTAAATAGTGCTGCGATAAACATAGGAGTGCGTCTGTCTTTTTCAAATTGGGCCCCTGCATTCTTAGGGTAAATTCCTAGGAGTGGAATTCCTGGGTGAAATGGTATTTCTATTTTGGGTTTTTTGAGGAACCTCCATACTGCTTTCCACAATGGTTGAACTAATTTGCATTCCCACCAGCAGTGTAGGAGGGTTCCCTTTTCTCCACATCCTCGCCAACATTTGTTGTTGTTTGTCTTTTGGATATTCGCCATCCTCACTGGTGTGAGGTGATATCTCCTTGTGGTTTTAATCTGCATTTCTCTGATGATTAGCGATGTGGAGCATCTTTTTATGTGCCTGTTGGACATCTGAATTTCTTCTTTGGAGACGTATCTATTCATGTCCTCTGCCCATTTTTTAATTGGATTATTTGCTTTTTGTTTGTTGGGGTGCGTGAGTTCTTTATATATTTTGGATGTCAACCCGTTATTGGATACGTCACTTATGAATATATTCTCCCATACTGTAGGATGTCTTTTTGTTCTACTGATGGTGTCCTTTGTGGTACAGAAGCTTTTCAGCTTGATATAGTCCCACTTGTTCATTTTTGCTTTAGTTTCCCTTGCCTGGGGAGATATGTTCATGAAGAAGTTGCTCATGTTTAGGTCCAAGAAGTTTTTGCCTATATTCTCTTCAAAGAGGTCTATGGTGGACTTCCAGGAAGACGGTGGTGTGAGCAGGGCGGCAGAAATCTCCCAACACTATATTTCTCTATGAAAACACAGCAAATACATCTATTCCTAAAAGACAGACGAAAACACACAGGAAAGCGCACAGCATGCAGCTACACCCGAGAGCACTCGGCACCCCAAGAGGCGGGTAAGATACGGAGCCGCTACCCGGCGGGACCCGAGCACTACCCCACCCCAGCGCACTGGTGGGAGGAGAGGATTCAGAGCCAGGAGGGAGTGGAAGTACACCCCGCGAAGTAGCCAGCCCCGGTGATCTGCGCGGGGAGCGCTGACCCACATTGCACAGTGCAGCGGAGATTGGAGAGACAGAGGGGCAGGATCTGAGTGGGGAATGCGCCAGGGTGCTTGAAGCCGGCTCCCGGGAAGGAAAAAAAAAAAGCGTGCGCTTTCTTCAGCGGTCTTAAAGAGACAGGAGCACAGCGGAGGAGCTGGATCGCCCCAGCACACTCAGCCCAGCAGGGTGGGAGTCCTGGGTAGTTTCAGACGCCTTAGCTGGCAACTGAGGAAGCGTAGCCATACTTACACTTCTCACTGAGATCAACAGCCTCCTATTCGTTCCCACCCCTGCCAGAGCAATAAAGGGCCCTGCGGAGCAGCACAGTCACAGCTGTGGAATAGTGGGGCAATAGCGCCACCTAGAGCATTCCCACAGAATCTACGTCCGGTGGGCACTTTTTTTGTTTTTTGTTTTGTTTTTGTTTTTTCTTTTCTTTCTTTTTCTTTCTCTTTTTTCTTCTTCTCTTTTTAAAGTCTTAAAGAGCGCAGCTGACATACGTGGCAACTATCAGTGACCAATTCTATAGCCATGAAAAGATAGAGGAATATGGTTTAGACCAAAATCAACCAGACAACCCCAGAGAGGGAGTCTGAAGGGATGGAAATGCACAGCCTTCCTGAAAAAGAATTCACAATAAAAGTCATAACCATGCTGATGGACCTGCAGAGAAATGTGCAAGAGCTGAGGAAGGAAGTGAGGGAATTGAGGAAAGACAATACAGAAATCAGACAAGCGATTGACAGGCTTAACAGCAGAATGGATGAGATGCAAGAGACTGTTAATGGAATAGAAAACAGAGAACAGGAGTACAGAGCAGCTGAGACAGGGAGAGATAAAAAGGATTTCTAGGAATGAAAGAATATTAAGAGAACTGTGTGACCAATCCAAACGGAACCATATTCGCATTATAGGAGTACCAGAGGAAGAAGAGAGAGAAAAAGGGATAGAAAGTGTCTTTGAAGAAATAATTGCTGAAAACTTTCCCTCGCTGGGGAAGGAAGTAGTCTCGCAGTCCACCGAAGCTCATAGATCTCCCAACACAAGGGACCCAAGGAAGACAACACCAAGACACATAATAATTAAGATGGCAAAGATCAAAGATAAAGACAGGGTATTAAAGGCAGCTAGAGAGAGAAAAAAGATCACCTACAAAGGAAAACCCATCAGACTATCATCAGACTTCTCAACAGAAACCTTACAGGCCAGAAGAGAATGGCATGATATATTCAACGTAATGAAACAGAAGGGCCTCGAACCAAGAATATTGTATCCAGCACGATTATCATTTAAATATGATGGAGGGATTAAACAATTTCCAGATAAACGAAAGTTAAGAGAGTTTGCCTCTCATAAACCACCACTACAGGATATCTTAAATGGACGGCTCTAGAGGGAAGCACACCTAAGGCTAAAAAGATGTTACCAGAGAAAATAAAATCATAGCAAAGAAAGCAGACCATCCAAATACTAACTAAAGGCAAAGAATAAAACACCTATTATAGAAAGAATGGAGGAGGAGGAATAAGAAGGGAGAGAAATAAAGAAACATCAGACTGTGTTTACAGTAACTTAACAAGAAAGTTAAGTTAGATTGTTAGATAGTAAAGAAGCAACCCTTGAACCCTTGGTAACCACGAGTCTAAAGCCAGCAATGGCAATAAGTACATACCTATCAATAATCACCCTAAATGTAAATGGACTGAATGCACCAATCAAAAGACACAGGGTAACAGAGTGGATAAAAAAGCAAGAACCATCTATATGCTGCCTACAAGAAATTCACCTCAAATCCAAAGACATACACAGACTAAAGGTGAAGGGATGGAAAAAGATATTTCATGCAAACAACAAAGAGAAAAAAGCAGGTGTTGCAGTACTTGTATCAGACAAAAGAGACTTCAAAACGAAGAAAGTAGCGAAAGATAAAGAAGGACATTACATAATGATAAAGGGGTCAGTCCAACAAGAAGATATAACCATTATAAATATATATGCACCCAACACAGGAGCGCCAGCATATGTGAGACAAATACAAACAGAATTAAAGGAGGAAATAGACAGCAATGCATTCATCTTAGGAGACTTCAACACACCACTCACTCCAGAGGACAGATCAACTAGACAGAAAATAAGTAAAGACACAGAGGCACTGAACAACACACTAGAACAGATGGACCTAACAGACATCTACAGAACTCTACACCCAAAAGCAACAGGATACACATTCTTCTCAAGTGCACATGGAACATTTTCCTGAATAGACCACATACTAGGCCACAAAAAGAACCTCAGTAATTTCAAAAATATTGAAATCCTACCAACCAACTTCTCAGATCACTAAGGTATAAAACTAGAAATAAATTTTAGAAAGAAATCAAAAAGGCTCACAAATACATGGAGACTTAACAACACTCTCCTAATTAATCAATGGGTTAACGACCAAATCAAAACAGAAATCAAAGACTATATGGAGACTAATGACAACAACAACACAAAGCCACAACTTCTGTAGGACGCAGCAAAGGCAGTTCTAAGTGGAAAGTATATTGCAATCCAGGCCTATTTAAAGAAGGAAGAACATTCCCAAATGAATAGTCTACAGGCACAATTACTGAAATTGGAAAAAGAAGAACAAATGAGGCCCAAAGTCACCAGAAGGAGGGACATAATAAAGATTAGAGAATAAATAAATATAATTGAGAAGAATAAAACTATAGAAAAAATCAATGAAACCAAGAGCTGGTTCTTTGAAAAAATAAACAAAATAGATAAACCCCTAGCCAGACTCATTAAGAGAAAAAGAGAATCTACACACATAAACACAATCAGAAATGAGAAAGGAAAAATCACGACAGACCCGTCAGAAATAAAAATAATCATAAGAGAATATTATGAGAATCTATATGCTAACAAGCTGGAAAACATAGAAGAAATGGACAACTTCTTAGAAAAATACAACCTACCAAGACTGACCAAGGAAGAAACAGAAAAACTAAACAGACCAATCACCAGCGACGAAATCGAATTGGTAATCAAAAAACTACCCAAGAACAAAACCCCCGGGCCTAATGGATTCACCTCTGAATTCTACAGGCATATAGAGAAGAAATAACACCGATTCTCCTTAAAGTTTTCCAAAAAATAGAAGAAGAGGGAATACTTCCAAACTCATTCTATGAAGCCAGCATCACTCTAATACCAAAACCTGGCAGAGACCTCACCAAAAAAGAAAATTACAGACCAATATCCCTGATGAATGTAGATGCAAAAATACTCAACAAAATATTAGCAAACCGATTTCAAAAATACATCAAGAGGATCATACACCATGATCAAGTGGGATTCATCCCAGGGATGCAAGGATGGTACAACATTCGAAAATCCATCAACATCATCCACCACATCAACAAAAAGAAGAACAAAAGCACATGATCATCTTCATAGATGCTGAAAAAGCATTTGACAAAATTCAGCATCCATTCCTGATTAAAACTCTCAACAAAATGTGTATAGATGGCAAGTACCTCAACATCATAAAGGCTATATATGACAAACTCACAGCTAACATCATACCTAACGGCGAGACGCTGAAAGCTTTTCATCTAAGATCGGGAACAAGACAGGGATGCCCACTCTCTCCACTGTTATTCAACATAGTACTGGAGGTCCTAGCCACAGCAATTAGACAAAACAAAGACATACAAGGCATCCAGATTGGTAAAGAAGAATTCAAATTGTCACTATTTGCAGATGACATGATACTGTACATAAAAAACCCTTAATACTCCATTCCAAAACTACTAGAACTAATATCTGAATTCAGCAAAGTTGCAGGATATCAAATTAGCACACAGAAATCTGTTGCTTTCCTATACACTAATGATGAACTAACAGAAAGAGAAATCAGAAAAACAATTCCATTCACAATTGCATCAGAAAGAATAAAATACCTAGGAATAAACCTAACAAAGGAAGTGAAAGAACTGTACTGTGAAAACTACAAGACACTCCTAAGAGAAATTAACGAGGACACTAACAAATGGAAATGCATCCCATGCTCTTGGCTAGGAAGAATAATATTGTCAAAATGGCTATACTACCTAAAGCAATCTACAGATTCAATGCAATCCCTATCAAACTACTAACAGCTTTCTTCAATGAACTGGAACAAATCATTCTAAACTTCATATGGAATCACAAAAGACCCCGAATAGCCAAAGCAATCCTGAGAAGTAGGAGTAAAACAGGGGGAATTATACTCCCTGACTTCAAGCTCTACTACAAAGCCACAGTAATCAAGACAATTTGGTATTGGCACAAAAACAGACCCATAGACCAGTGGAACAGAATTGAAAGTCCAAACATTAACCCAAACATATACAGTCAATTAATATTTGATAAAGGAGCCTTGGATATACAATGGGGAGATGACAGCCTCTTAGCAGCTGGTGTTGGAAAAACTGGGCAGCTACATGTAAGAGAATGAAACTGGACTACTGTCTAGCCCCATACACAAAGGTAAACTCAAGGTGGATCAAAGACCTGAATGTAAGTCATGAAACCATAAAACCTTAGAAAAAAACATAGGTAAAAATCTCTTGGTCATAAACATGAGCAACTTCTTCATGAACATATCTCCCCGGGCAAGGGAAACAAAAGCAAAAATGAACAAGTGGGACTATATCAAGCTGAAATGCTTCTGTACAGCAAAGGACACCATCAGTAGAACAAAAAGACATCCTACAGTATGGGAGAATATATTCATAAAAAATGTATCTGATAAAGGGTTGACATCCAAAATATATAAAGAACTCATGCACCTTAACAAACAGAAAGCAAATAATCCAATTAAGAAATGGGCAGAGGACATGAATAGACACTTCTCTAAAGAAGAAATTCAGATGGCCAACAGGCACATGAAAAGATGCTCCACATCGCTAATCATCAGAGAAATGCAGATTAAAACCACAATGAGATATCACCTCACACCAGTGAGGATGGCCAACATCCAAAACACAAACAACAACAAATGTTGGCGAGGATGTGGAGAAAAGGGAACCCTCCTACACTGCTGGTGGGAATGCAAATTAGTTCAACCATTGTGGAAAGCAGTATGGAGGTTCCTCAAAAAACTCAAAATAGAAATACCATTTGACCCAGGAATTCCACTCCTAGGAATTTACCCTAAGAATGCAGCAGCCCAATTTGAAAAGGACAGATGCACCCCTATGTTTATTGCAGCACTATTTACAATAGCCAAGAAATGGAAGCAACCTAAGTGTCCATCAGTAGATGAATGGATAAAGAAGATGTGGTACATATACACAATGGAATATTATTCAGCCATAAGAAGAAAACAAATCCTACCATTGGCAACAACATGGATGGAGCTCGAGGGTATTATGCTCAGTGAAATAAGCCAAGCCGAAAAAGACAAGTATCAAATGACTTCACTCATATGTGGAGTATAAGAACAACGAAAAAATACTGAAGGGACAAAACAGCAGCAGACTCACAGAACCCAAGAACGGACTAATAGTTACCAAAGGGAAAGGGACTGGGGAAAATGGGTGGGAAGGGAGGGATAAGAGGGAAAAAGGGGCATTATGATTAGCAGATGTAATGTTGGGGGGGCACTGGGAGGGCAGTACAACTCAGAGAAGACAAGTAGTGATTCTAT
Source organism: Smutsia gigantea (assembly GCA_032199065.1). Lineage (NCBI taxonomy): Eukaryota > Metazoa > Chordata > Mammalia > Pholidota > Manidae > Smutsia > Smutsia gigantea. The sequence continues at coordinate 79,232 of JAVSCE010018835.1, forward strand.
AGCATCTCACTACGCTGATGGACAGTGACTGTATTGGGGTTGGTGGGGGTGACTTGATGAAGGGGTAGTTTAATAACCATAATATTGCACATGTGATTGTAGATCAATGAGAATAAAATAAATTATACTAAAAAAAAGATTTTATTTTCTTAGGTACTTAGACAACTCACTGGGACCTTAAGCATGAGAAATCATTTTGCTGATAACCGTAAGGACATGTCTGTTTTAGTTAAATGTAAATCAGCATTAATGCTGTATAACTTCTATCAGAATTTCTGGAAGTGAATTTCTGGAAATTTTGGAATGCCCAATTTTAACAAGCGTTGTCTTTAAATCAATTAATTTCTAGCAGTACCAGCCAGAGGTAGAAAAGTATCTTATCATGCCTGTGTTTAATTCTGCAAAATTAACATAAGAATTTTAGTACTCTGGTCCCCCACAAGGATAGTAGCTTCCCTCTGGGAGCATATCAATCCAGGCATCTTGCCCTGCCCCCATGTGGTGGAGGCTATCTCTTCCCAGAAGAGGGGTGGGGCAGTGGGCGATTATTTGAAAGGAATGAGGGAAAGTAATATTGACCGAGGAACAATATAAAGGAGGGGTTTGGGCTGGTGTTTCTATTAAGCCTTTCATTCCAACAACCAAGATAGTGGAAGGGAGCAAAGGCCCTGAATATTCAGTAAGCACAGAGAGGCTGGCCCCCTTGTCGACCAGGAAGGAAATCTGACTTCCTGCCACCACGGTTGTATCTGTCGGTGTCATTGTGGAGAGGGCCTGGGGTCCAGGCCACGTCAATCGGTCAGTGAAGACAAAGCCACGAGTGCTAGGTGCTCTCTAGATGTGTCCCGTCGCCTGGAGGGAAGAGAACTCAAGGGAGGGGCTGACTTCCCTAGAGGGTGATTCACTCTCCAGTGACCCCACTGTGTGGACACGGCTTTGTAGGGGGCCTGGGACCAGGGCAAGCTCTTGCTCAGTGGCCCTGACTGCTACAGCAGAAACAGTTGTTAGGCGGGTGTGGGATGGAGCCTTCTGCAGGCTTGTCAGCGGGAGGTCGAACTAGGGAGGCCAGAATCTGATATTTGGCTTTAGCCTGTTTTTCTTTCTGAGTTTTTGTTCCTTTTCCCAGTTGTTGAAAACTTTAAAGGCAAGGTCTACAAGCTCTTTTTGGGGTGCTTGGGGCCCATTTTCTAATTTTTGGAGCTTTTTCCAAATATATGGGTATGACTGGGAAATGAAGTGTAGCTGTAGTAGAATAAGGCCCTCAGGGGAGTCAGGGCTGGTGTGGGTGTATTTGATCGTTGCCTCTGAAAGGCGGTTCCTAGAGAGGGCTGGGTTTTCATCTGGCCCCTGGGTAATTTCCCTGAGGTGCTCATAGTTGAATTTATCAGGGTTTTTTGAGGATCCCTTCTTTTGTTCAATACGCCCCAGATAATTAATTGAAAAGGAGACATGAACACAAACGGGCTTTTCAGTGCCTGCTACCTCACAGAGGGGTAGGATAGGGCAAGCAGCGGTCTGGGGAGGTATTGGGTGGAAAGGCGAGTGTGAGAGTAAGTTTGAGGCTGGGGCGGGAGTTTGGGGGTTGGGTTAGAAGAGGCACCCGGGCTGGAGGGCCTCAGAGAGGAGGGGAGGGGTGCTAAGAGGAAAAGAGGCAGGTGCGTGGGTGGAAAGAAGGGGGAGGGGTGCTCTGGGGAGGCCGACAGTGGGGAGGGACTTGGGTTTTGCTGAGGCTGTTGGGGAGGAGTATAAGGTGGAGGGTAACAGAGGAGGGAAGAGGGGAGGTAAAGGCGCAATGTTGTCTGGGTAGGGTAGGGGATTTTTGTTCGGTGAGAACTTTAGAGGGTTTTTGTTGGGCTCTCACCTAAGTTCTTAGAGCAGCAAAAGGCATAGGGTCAGCAAAAGGTATAAGGGAGTGTATGGCCAGGCAAGCCTCCCAGAGATTCGGGGACAATAGGAAGTTAAGGTACCTGGGGAGACTAGTAAAATAGTTAGGAAAGTTGCCTGGGCTGAGGCAGGCAGCTGTGAGAAAAAAAGAAGAGGAGAAAAAAACCCTGCTATGCTGAGAAAGAGGCTGTGGCCCTAGGCTATTTTTCTCCTGCAGGCTAGGTCAGAGAGGTGGGGAGGCCGAAGGCTTGGATTCAGGGAACCTCTGACCATTTGCCAGACCTCTGAAGAAAGTTATCAAGATCCTGGGGAATTTGGAAATAGGAATTGCCTTCAGATGGCCAGTGTGACCCATTATTAAGTTTATATTGAGGCTGAAAGGGTATCTCGCCGCGACCCTCCTTACCCCAGCATGACTCAGGAGACACGGGCCCATGCAAGAGATTTTAATAGCTGAAAGAGAGAATGGCTGCCTCTGAGCAGAGAGCAGCAGCTCGTGGGTGAGGAAGCGTGTTTTTAAGGAGTAGGGTGTGTTCTGCCATGGGGACGTTGGTGATTGGATCTTAAGGGGTGGGGCGAAATTTTGAGAGATAAGGTGAGGCAAGTCCAGACATGATTTTCACCAGCACATGTGCTTGGGACCATGGGGTAAATGGAGGATAAAGTATTATATTCTTATAGAGGCCACCTGGAAGTACAGTAAAAGACCAGTTTTTTTTTGGTTTAATGTCTCCTTTTAATCCCAATAGGGAAAGATTACATAGGAAAGAGCTGAGGGGGTGTCTCCTGTTGTTTTTGAGGAGAATTCCCCATTGTGGGAGGGTGTCTTGCAAAAGAGTTTCAGCCCCAGGCAAGTTCGCTATAGATTCACCGTGGCCAAAGAAATTTACAGCAAAGGGTTCTTAGGGTGAAAAGGTTATACCCAACTTTTATTTCCATGGCAGGTCAGTCATTAAAATCCCGTTCACTCAACAGGCCAGTCACATCATCAGGTGGTTTAAGTTCAGTGAGGATCCTGCCCATAGGTACCCCACTTTACCCACAGAGGGTGAGAAGGGGTGGCTGGGGTTTGAGAAGCACGCCGCCAGACGTCCCCCTGTGATCAGTTTCCCAACTGGAGGCTCCTGGAGCTGGATTGTCCTACACACTGAAAGGAAGCACCCCCAGTCAGAGTGCAGGGGTCCCCTTGTGGTGTTCTCAACCGGAGAAGAGAGAGGAAGGGAAAAGATAAAGGAAAGGGGACCCGGGCCAACTTTCTCTTGGCGCCAAGAAATAGCCGATGAGAGGCCAAAATCTTACCCTCCTGGGCATTGCGATGCATTAATGGCCAGTGGTGGATGTGTAGATTGAGGTCTGGCAAGATGGTCCTTGGACTGGAATTCGTGAGGGGGTGTTGGGTGAGGGAGGGAAGGGAAACGGGGTGAGACACAGGAGGCTCTCAGGATCTAGGCTTTGGCCTGGGATAAGCTGCTTCCTAGGCTGCAAGAGCCCCTGCTCTTGGCTCCTGCTCCCGGGTTTCGGCACCATATGAAAGAAGAGAGGGGATGCGAACTCAACAGTCCAAGCAGGTTTATTGCTGAACCTGAGAGGGACCCTTCTGTCCTGGCCAGCAGAGCAAAGGAAAAACAGGGGCTCTAACAGGTCAAGAGGCTTTTTATGGCCAGGGCTTTGGCGGGCTCTTTGAGGAAAGGGGTCAGGGTAAAAGGCTTGTGGGTTGCTGACCTGTCCTCTGGAAGATGCTTGTAGCCTAGGGAAGATGACACCTAGGTCTGAGATGGTGGGTGGGCTTATTCAAAAGGCGGTACTCCCGTCCGGATTCTATCAGTAACATTTATTGAAGTTTATTAAATGCCAGAATCTCTGCTAAGCGTTTTATTTAACCTCCTACCTCGTTTTCACTCAAGTTCTCCTTCTCCCGAGAAGGGGCGTGCCCAGCACCACGACACGCCTTATCTGTACATTAATTGGTTGAGCTCGAACCTCGCTACAGCTGAGTCCCGCCCAAGCCACGCCCCACACCGGGGTAGTTGCTCTTCAGGCTGCCCAGTCTATTCTCCTGAAAGCCAGGGCGCGCTCGAGGACCGGCGCGGAGTGTGGGAGCGCGTTCGGCGTTCCCGCGGATCCGGCGCAAGCCGCGCCCCTCGGCATGCAGGCATCACGTGCGTGCGCGCGCGCCGAGGCCAGAGCCTACGTCTGGCCTACGGGGATACGGCGGGCGGAGCCTTGGCTGCTGAGGTATCGGGGGAGGCGTCCGAGCCGCTGCTTCCGCCGCCGCGGGAGAGAAGCTCGTTTGCAACTCAAGCGAAGAAACTGAAGATGGCCAGCAAATCATGCATGTCCCGAGTGCGACCAACAGGTGGGCGCCGGGGGCCGGGCATGCGGGCCAGTGGGGCCGGTGCGCGCTCGCGGCGCCCCGTTTCCCGCGGCCTTTGGCTGTGGAGAGGCCGCCTTGCTGGGATCTCGGCGGCGGAGCAGGCGGGCGGGTCCCTGTGCTCGGAGGCCAGGTGGGAGCCAGAGCTGAGCCAGGGGGTTGCCGGGGAAACGCCACGGGCCGCATCCCGGCCGGTGCCCACCCGGCAGTGCACAGACCCGCAAGTGTCTGTCCCGTGGCCCGGCCGCGCTGGAGGGGGGCGGGGATCGCCGACGGGCGCCCTGTCCCGACCCTCGCTGAGTGGTCTGTCCGGCACCTGGTGACAGTGGCGGGAGACTGGGGCAGAGGCCCAAGGGCAGAGCCCCGTCTATTCTGCCTGGACGCGAATGCCTGATGTGCCGGACTCCGAATACTGGCCCCTGCCACGCAGGATTGCTTTGTTTCCGTTTGAGATATATAAGGTGACAAAGGGGGGCCACAGTGTAATAACGTTTTCCTTCTAGAGTTCAGTAAATTGGAGATCTTAATATGCTTTTTAATAATTTTCATAACCTCTAATTGCTCTGGTCTAAATTTTTAGTGGAACACTATTGAATACTGTCTTCATTAAAGCCCTGTTTTTCAAGGTGCTCTCCTCTTAAAGTGGTTTGTATTTGTCTATCTTTTAAAAAGATGAATATGCCATTCCTACCTATACGTTGTTTCTTCAGTTTTTAATATCTGCTTTCTAAACTAAATTCATTAGGTCATGAAGTGGCTTTACGATCACCAGTGGTCTAGGGTTCAGCGAGACGTTCAAACTTATAAGGGCTCAGATATGACAGACACTTCATGTTATCAGAATCGCGTCAGAATTGTGGTCACTAAATATTCCAGGGTTTTTCTCGGCTTCCCCACATGACAGCTCACATGTAAAGAAACAAAACCATGCTAGTAGTTGAAAGAATTATTGTGGCTTAGAAATTTCATGTTTCTTAGCCCATGAATGAGGCCTTAGCTTACAAGGTTTTGCAGGGAATGGCATAGTTACACTGTACTACGGAAGCACAAAACTCTGGCTTTTCATCAGATCTGCCTTCCAGTCCAGATCCCAACAAGGGATCATTTTTCCATATTGCCTAATAACACTGCGGAAATTCCACCTTTATCAGAATGACAGGGTCAGAATGCTAGAAGATTAACCAAAGGTCTTTTTTCTCATGAAGTTTTGTTAACTCTTTTCTAACATGTCATATTTGTTGAAGAGACTATTTTTTCCTCATTGAGTGGTCTGAGCACCACTGTTGAAAATTAGTTGACTATAGATGGATGGGTTTATTTCTGGAGTTGCAAATTCTGTTCTATTGATGTATATGTCTATTCTTATGGTAGTACTTCAGTGTTGTTTTTTTTTTAACTGAGTCACAGGATTTTTTAAAAGACATTAAAAAATTGAGATATAATTGATATACCATATTAGTTTCAGGTATACAACATAATGACTTGATATTTGTATATATTGTAAAATGATTACCACAATTATCCACCCCCCTTTTTTTTACAGCCGTTTTAGCTCACAGCAAAACTGAGTGGACGGTACACAGATTTCCCATTTACTTGTGCCTCCATACATGCATTGCCTCCCCCATTGTCAACATCCTCTACCATAGGTGTACATTTGTTACAATTGATGAACCTACATTGACACAGCATTATCACCCAAAGTCCATAGTTTACATTATGATTCACTATTGGTGTTTTACATTCTGTGGGTTGGGGTAAATATATCTTTCATTACAGTATCATACAGATTATTCTCCCTGCCCTGAAAATCCTCAGTATTTTGTCTATTCATCCCTCCTTCCCCTCAACCGCAGGCATCCACTGATCTTTCTTTACTGTCTCCATAGTTTTGCCTTTTCCAGAAGGTCGTATAGTTGGAATCATACACTATGTAGCCTTCACAGATTGGCTTCTTTCACTTAGTAATGTGCATTGAAGGTTCCTATGTATGATTTCATAGCTTGCTAGCTTGTTTATTTTTGGCATGGAATAATATTCTATTGTCCAGAATTACCACAATTTATATACCCATTCATCTACTGAGAGATAGCTTGGTTGCTTCTAAGTTTCGGCAATTAAGAATTAAGCTGCTATAAACACGGTGTGCAGGTTTTTGTATGGGTATAAAGTTTACACTCTTTTGGGTAAAATACCAGTGAGCTCAAGAGCTGGATCATATGGTAAGAGTATATTTAATTGTTTAAGAAACTGCCAAACTGTCTTCCAAAGTAGCTGTAGCATTTTGAATTTCCACCAGCAATGAATGCAGGCTCCTGTTGCTCTACATGCTTGCTTGCATTTGGAGATGTCTGTTTTAGATTTTAGCTATTGTAGGTATGTGTTGGAATCTCATTGTTTTAATTAGCTTTTCCTGATGCCACAAGATTTAGAGCATGTTTTCATATGTTTATATGTCATCTATATATCTCTTTGATGAGGTGTCTTTTAAAATCTTTGGCCCATTTTATTTTATTTTGGTATCATTAATCTACAATTACATGTGCAACATTATGGTTCCTAAACTCCCCATATCATCAAGTCCCCCCCATATACTCCATTACAGTCGCTGTCCATCAGCGTAGTGAGATGCTATAGAATCACTACTTGTCTTCTCTGAGTTGTACAGCCCTCCCCGTGCCCCCCCCCCCCCACATTATGTCTGCTAATCTTAGTGCCCTTTTTCCCCCTTGTCCCTCCCTTCCCGCCCATCCTCCCCAGTCCCTTTCCCTTTGGTGTCTGTTAGTCCATTCTTGGGTTCTGTGAGTCTGCTGCTGTTTTGTTCCTTCAGTTTTTTTTCTTTGTTCTTATACTCCACAGATGAGTGAAATCATTTGATACTTGTCTTTTTCTGCTTGGCTTATTTCACTGAGCATAATACCTTCCAGCTCAATCCATGTTGTTGCAAATGTCTGGATTTGTTTTCTTCTTATGGCTGGACAATATTCTATTGTGTTTATGTACCACATCTTCTTTATCCATTCATCTACTGATGGACGCTTAGGTTGCTTCCATTTCTTGGCTATTGTAAATAGCACTGCGATAAACATCGGGGTGCATATGTCTTTTTGAAACTGGGCAGCTGCATTCTTAGGGTAAATTCCTAGGAGTGGAATTCCTGGGTCAAATGGTATTTCTATTTTGAGTTTTTTGAGGAACCTCCATACTGCTTTCCACAATGGTTGAACTAATTTGCATTCCCACCAGCAGTGTAGGAGGGTTCCCCTTTCTCCACATCCTCACCAACATTTGTTGTTGTTTGTGTTTGGGATGCTGGCCATCCTTACTGGTGTGAGATGATATCTCATTGTGGTTTTAATTTGCATTTCTCTGATGATTAGAGATATGGAGCATCTTTTCATGTGCCTGTTGGCCACTTGAATTTCTTCTTTGGAGAAGTGTCTATTCAGATCCTCTGCCCATTTTTTAATTGGATTATTTGCTTTTTGTTTGTTGAGGCACGTGAGTTCTTTATATATTTTGGATGTCAACCCCTTATTGGATATGTCTTCTATGAATATATTCTCCCATACTGTAGGATGTCTTTTTGTTCTACTGATGGTGTCCTTTGCTGTACAGAAGCTTTTCAGCTTGATATAGTCCCACTTGTTCATTTTCGCTTTTGTTTCCCTTGCCCGGGGAGATATGTTCATGAAGAAGTTGCTCATGTTTATGTCCAAGAGATTTTTGCCTATGTTCTTTTCTAAGAGTTTTATGGTTTCATGACTTATATTCAGGTCTTTGATCCATTTTGAATTTACTTTTGTGTATGGGGTTAGACAGTAATCCAGTTTCATTCTCTTACATGTAGCTGTCCAGTTTTGCTAACACCAGCTGTTGAAGAGGCTGTCATTTCCCCATTGTATATCCATGGCTCCTTTATCGTATATTAATGGGCCATATATGTTTGGGTTAACGTCTGGACTCTCTATTGTGTTCCACTGCTCTGTGGGTCTGTTCTTCTGCTAGTACCAAATTGTATTGATTACTGTGGCTTTGTAGTAGAGCCTGAAGTCTGGGAGCCTAATTCCCCCTGTTTTATTCTTCCTTCTCAGGATTGCTTTGGCTATTCGGGGTCTTATGTGGTTCCATATGAATTTTAGAATTATTTGTTCCAGTTCATTGAAGAATGCTCTTGGTATTCTGATAGGGATTGCATTGAATCTGTAGATTGCTTTAGGAAGTATAGCCATTTTGACAATATTTATTCTTTCTAGCCAAGAGCATGGGATGCATTTCCATTTGTTAGTGTCCTCTTTAATTTCTCTTAGGAGTGTCTTGCAGTGTTCAGGGTATAGGTCTTTCACTTCCTTGATTAGGTTTATTCCTAGGTATTTTATTATTTTTGATGAAATTGTGAATGGGATTGTTTTCCTGATTTCTCTTTCTGTGAGCTCATCGTTAGTGTATAGGAAAGCAACAGATTTCTGTGTATTGATTTTGTATCCTGCAACTTTGCTGAATTCAGATATTAGTTCTAGTAGTTTTGGAGTGGAGTCTTTAGGATTTTTTTATGTACAGTATCATGTCATCTGCCTATAGTGACAGTTTGACTTCTTTACCAATCTGGATGCCTTGTATGTCTTTGTTTTGTCTGATTGCTGTGGCTAGGACCTCCAGTACTATGTTGAATAACAGTGGAGAGAGTGGGCATCCCTTTCTTGTTCCCTATCTTAGATGCAAAGCTTTCAGCGTCTCGCTGTTAAGTATGATGTTGGCTATGGGTTTGTCATATATGGCCTTTATTATGTTGAGGCACTTGCCCTCTATACCCATTTTGTTGAGAGTCTTAATCAGGAATGGATGCTGAATTTTGTCAAATGCTTTTTCAGCATCTATGGAGATGATCATGTGGTTTTTGTTCTTCTTTTTGTTGATGTGGTGGATGATGTTGATGGATTTTCGAATGTTGTACCATCCTTGCATCCCTGGGATGAATCCCACTTGATCGTGGTGTATGATCGTCTGATGTATTTTTGAATTCTGTTTGCTAATATTTTGTTGAGTATTTTTGCATCTACGTTCATCAGGGATATTGGTCAGCAATTTTCTTTTTTGGTGAGGTCTTTGCCAGGTTTTGGTATTAGAGTGATGCTGGCTTCATAGAATGAGTTTGGAAGTATTCCCTCCTCTTCTATTTTTTGGAAAAGTTAAAGGAGAAGGGGTATTTTTTCTTCTCTATATGCCTGATAAAATTCAGCGGTGAATTCATCTGGCCCAGGGGTTTTGTTCTTGGGTAGTTTTCTGATTACCGATTCAATTTCGCTGTTGGTAATTGGTCAGTTTTGGTTTTCTGTTTCTTGCTTGGTCAGTCTTGAAAGGTTGTATTTTTCTGAGAAGTCCATTTCTTCTAGGTTTTCCAGCTTGTTAGCATATAGATTCTCATAGTATTATCTAATAATTCTTTGTATTTCTGTGGGGTCTGTCGTGATTTTTCCTTTCTAATTTCTGATTCTGTTTATTTGTGTAGATTCTGTTTTTCTCTTAATGAGTCTGGCTAGGGGTTTATCTATTTTGTTTATTTTTTCAAAGAACCAGCTCTTAGTTTCACTGATTTTTTTCTATTGTGTTATTCTTCTCAATTTTATTTATTTCTTCTCTGATCTTTAGTATGTCCCTTCTTCTGGTGGATTTGGGCCTCATTTGTTCTTCTTTTTCCAATTTCAATAATTGTGACTTTAGAGTATTCATTTGGGATTGTTCTTCCTTCTTTAAATAGGCCTGGATTGCAATATACTTTCCTCTTAGAACTGCCTTTGCTGCATCCCACAGAAGTTGGGGTTTTGTGCTGTTGTTGTCATTTTTCTCCATATATTGTTTGATCTCTGTTTTAATTTGGTCACTGATCCATTGATTATTTAGAAGCATGTTGTTAAGCCTCCATGTATTTGTGAGCCTTTTTGTTTTCTTTGTACAATTTATTTCTAGCTTTATACGTTTGTGATCTGAGAAGTTGGTTGGTAGAATTTTAAGATTTTTGAATTTACTGAGGTTCTTTTTGTGGCCTAGTATGTGGTCTATTCTGGAAATGTTCCATGTGCACTTGAGAAGAATGTGTATCCTTTTGCTTTTGGGTGTAGAGTTCTGTAGATGTCTTGTTAGGTCCATGTGTTCTAGTGTGTTGTTCAGTGCCTCTGTGTCTTTACTTATTTTCTGTGTGGTTGATCTGTCCTCTGGAGTGAGTGGTGTGTTGAAGTCTCCTAAGATGAATGCATTGCTTTCTATTTCCTTCTTTAATTCTGTTAGTATTTGTTTCACATATGTTGGTGCTCCTGTGTTGGGTGCATATATATTTAAAATGGGTATATCCTCATGTAATGTCCTTCTTTATCTCTTGCTACTTTTTTCATTTTGAAGTCTATTTTGTCTGATACAAGTACTGCAACACCTGCTTTTTTCTTTTTGTTGTTTGTGTAAAATATCTTTTTCCATCCCTTCACCTTTAGTCTGTGTATATCTTTGGGTTTGAGGTGAGTCTCTTGTAAGCAGCATATAGATGGGTCTTGCTTTTTTATCCATTCTATTACTCTGTGTCTTTTGATTGGTGCATTTAGTCTATTTACATTTAGGGTGATTATTGATAGATACGTACTTATTGCCATTGCTGGTTTAGATTCGTGATTACCAAAGGTTCAAGGGTAGCTTCTTTACTGTCTAGCAGTCTAACTTAACTCTCTTGTTAAGCTATTATAAACAGTCTGATGATTCTTTATTTCTCTCCCTTCTTATTTTTCCTCCTCCATTCTTTATATGCTAGGTGTTTTATTCTGTACTCTTTTACGTTTCCTTTGACTGCTTTTGTGGATAGTTGATTTTATTTTTTGCTTTTAGTTAGTATTTGGATGGTCTGCTTTCTTTGCTATGATTTTATTTTCTCTGGTGACATCTTTTTAGCCTTAGGAGTGCTTCCATCTAGAACAGTCCCTTTAAGATATCCTGTTTGTGGGAGGCAAATCCCTTCAATTTTTGCTGTCTGAGAATTGTTCAATCCCTTCCTCAAATTTAAATAATTGTGCTGGATACAATTATTCTTGGTTCAAGGCCCTTCTGTTTCATTGCGTTAAATATATCATGCCATTCTCTTCTGGCCTGTAAGGTTCCTGTTGAGAAGTCTGATGATAGTCTGATGGGTTTTCCTTTGTAGGTTATCTTTTTCCTATCACTGGCTGCCTTTAATACTCTGTCCTTGTCTTTGACCTTTGCCAGTTTAATTATTATATATCTTGGTGTTGTGCTCCTTGGGTCCCTTTTGTTGGGAGATCTGTGGGCTTCCGTGGTCTGAGAAACTATATCGTTCCCCATCTTGGGGACATTTTTCCGGAATTATTTCTTCAAAAATGCTTTCTTTCCCTTTTTCTCTCTTCTTCTTCTGGTACCCGTATAATGCAAATATTGTTCCGTTTGGATTGGTCACACAGTTCTCTTAATACTCTTTCATTCCTAGAGATCCTTTTATCTCTCTCTGTCTCAGCTTCTCTGTACTCCTCTTCTCTGATTTATTCCATTAACATGTCTTGCATCTTGTCCAGTCTGCTTTTCAGCCCATCAATCGTTTCATTTCTGTACTCTCTCCTGACTTCATTCCTTAGCTCTTGTATATTTCTCCATATCTCCATCAGCATGGTTATGACTTTTATTCTGAATTCATTTTCAGGAAGATTGTTTAAATCTATCCCACCAGGCCCTTTCTCTGGGTTGTCATGGTGATTTTTGACTGGACCATATTCTTCTGTTTTTTCATGGCGATAGAAGTGGTCGCAAGCAGGTGCCACGTGTGTCAGCTGGGAGAACAAAATCCCTTTCTACTTGTTGTTTGTCTTGCCCTTCTCTGCAGCCTGTGCAGGTTACCGCACACCAGGAGGCAGTCTCTGGGATAATCCCCTGAGGTGCTGTGGGCAAGGCCACCCTCAGGCTAGCTTAGAGCACTGTGCGGGTGTGGCAGACACACTGAGTGGGTTATACTGAAAGGATGGGCCCTTTCGCGCCTTCCGGACCTTGCTCTGGCTTCGGCAGTCTCTGCTGGTGACCCGCACAGGAGGAGGCAGTCTCTAGGATAATCCTTAGGATAATCCTTTGAGCTGCCGTGGGCAACGCCGCCCTCAGGCTGACCTAGAACACTGTGGGGGTGTGGCAACCATGCCGGGTCCCTTCTACTGCAAGGATAGGCCCTTTCGTGCCTTCCGGGTCTTGCTCTGGCCTTTGCAGCCTGTGCTGGTTAGCTCTGCGCTGGGAGGAGGCTCTGTGTGGTTCCCGTGGGTGGTGCTGTTCTCCGACTCTCCGCAGCTGTGGCAGTTCAGCCGGCACTGGCAAGGGGGAATGAATGGCAGGCTGCTTATCGCCGTGAGATGCTTCGGGCCTGCTTTACCCAGGGGGTTAGGAGGCCCGAAAGTCCTCAAGATTCCCAGCCTGCTGGTCTGAGTGTGCTGGCATGATTTTGTTCAGCTTTTGTGCCCTTGTACCTTTTAGACTTTTAAAAAGCGCCCACTTTTCTTTTGTCCCAGGGGAGCCAGCTGTGGGGACCCGCTCCCCGTCTAAGTATTGGGTTTTACTTTTCTGTTTCTCTTATATCCAGTACACCATGCAATGTGTGGCTGTGCTCCCAGTGCAGATCACCAGGCCTGGTTATTTAGCAGTCCTGTGCTTCCACTCCCTATCCTCTGTGATTTTTTTCCTCCCACCGGTGAGCTGGGGTGGGGGAGTGCTCGGGTCTCGCCGGGTCATGGCTTTGTATCTTACCTGCGTGAGGCGCTGAGTTCTTGCGGATATAGCTATAGCCTGGCTGTTGTACTGTATCTTCTGGTCTCTCTTTTAGGAGTAGTTTTATTTGTTGTATTTTCAAGAATCTATATGGTTTTGGGAGGAGATTTCTGCTGCCCTACTCATGCCGCCATCTTGTCGAATCTTCCAGCTTTCCAATTTTTTAAAAGTTAAATTCTAATTTATTTTTTTAGTTGATTAGGGAAAAGTTCAAGACCTAAGTTTAAAAAGTGGGAAACCAGAAAGTCACGTTATGTTTTTGTTTTTTGACTACACTACATACTAGAATATAATGCCTGAAATGTATCATATGAAAGTTTTATATATTTTATACATAAAATATAAAATCTTTGAAGTTAGAGGAGTTTTTCCATTTGAATATATTTATCCTTTTTAAAAAATTTAGGAATATTATAGAAATGTCATAAACAAAAAAAAGAACTAGAAAATGTCAGTTTATTTATAATGTTTTTGCAGACCTTTATCAGAAATACAGTTCAGAAACATCTAAACTAGTGGTCCTGAAAGACGAGTGATTATGTCTTCTAGGAGACATTCAGCAATGTTTGAGACATTTTTGGTTGTTACATTAGCTGGGAATTGCTACTGACATCTCCTGGGAAGAGGCCAGGGATGCTGGTAAACATCCTACCATGCAGAGGACAGCTCATCTCAGCAGAATTATTGGCCCAGAACAAAGTAGTGACAAAGTTGAGAAATCTTGATTTACATCATTAATGCCTTTCATTTCCAAAGCATTTCACATCTGTTAGTCATGTAACTTGGAGTTTACTAAGTCCTTATGAGCATATAATATTCAGGATTATCGTTAGCCTTCTAGTATTAAAAAATTTTTATACAATCTGCATAACAGAATTCTGTATAGAATTTTAACTGTATAGTTCAATAGCATTAAGTATATTCACAATATTGTGTAATCGTCACACCATCTTTTTCCAGAACTTTTTTTTATTACCCCACACTGAAATTATGGTCCCCTTAAACAATAACTCTTCATTCCTTATTCCCCCCAAACCCTAGTAACCTCTTGTATGTCCGGGAGTAAGGGGCAGTTCCCCACCCACGGCAAGTTCCCTATGAATCCAGTGAAACTGAAGGAGAACAAGGGAATGGGTAGGTTGGGGGAAGGAGTTTTTATTGCTCACAGCTCGCTAGGTTTCTCTAGCCAGTCCTCACTTTGTCTGACTCTCCAACTGTGGCATGTGTTCCCCTTCCCCGCCCACCACCCCTTCCAGAAAGAACTCCACAGGTGGGTCCTTGGTGACTGGCAAGTGCCAGACCAATTACATACCAGGAGTGGAGGGGAGGAGAGAATGGCTGTTTTCTCTACACCCTGTGTCCTGGATGTGGTGCTGTAGTGTTCTATTGATACACAAGTAGCGTGGAAAATTCTGGGTGCAAACTTCCATTTACTCCATGACTCAACCCTCCAGAATTCTTACCTTACAATCCATGCATCCCCAATCTTCTGCAACAGCTCCTGTGTGAGAATTCTGGAGCACTAACCAGAGTTCAAAGTCTGACTCAGATTAAATCCATATCTTGCACATTTCAAGGAGGCCAGCAGCTGAACTGGCAGGTGGCTCTGGGCATACTCAGCAAGCAGCAGCTGTCGATAGGCATCGTGCACAATCCACAAAGACTGTAGAAGGAAATAACCTTAAGGGTGGTAAATGACATGTTTTAATGTCACCAACATAGGCAAATCCTGTTCATCAGGTAGAGTGCATTCAAGAGAGTGTTCCTTTGATAGGACAGTGGTAGGATGGGTTCCCATCTTGGTCTAGCATACCAGACCTTCACCTTCTCCCTTTGGGAATTATGGATGGGTCAGTATGTAAGGCTATGGTGGGGGCCACATGCACTGGCCCTAAATGACAAAACAAAACTCCCCCATAAGATGCTCTTACTTTCTGGCTGTTTGGGGTGCACTACTGTGATCTTTGGGGACATTCTGCTTTTACTCCAGGAACACATAGGAGGCCAGCTTCCAGGCTTTGTCTCCAAGGTACCAGAAGGCCAGTCATTGCTGGTCCATGTGTTGAAATGTCCAAGGACACAGCTACTCAACAAGAGTCTCCAGGATTTAGTGTGTGCAGCTGGTGCTGGCAGCAGGATGTTGCTCTGCTGGTCAAATCCTGTCTTCATTAATTCCTCCTTGGTTTGCACGTTAAGTTGTATAGGAGAGGCAGCAATGTGTGTCAGCATGTCCACAGGGCCCAATGCCCCCTTCTTGGGCATCTCATTCAAACTGTAGCACTGTCCACAAGCAGACTAAACAGCCCCATGGACTATTGGTGTCTGACTTCAGGCCAGATTTTAACAAACCATTGTTATGTCTCTATCATGCCTGCCCTGATAGAGTTATATGGTACATGAAACTTCCACCTTATCTCTAATTGTAGCACTATTCTTGTAACACATGTCCAGTAAAGTGGGTGCCTTGATTGCTCTCAATCACCTGCATTTGGCTATAGGCTGCAAAGATATGCTCTAGGCTCCTTTTGATCATTTGCTAATCTGCACAACATGCAAAAAAAGCAATCAGCAGTCCAGTAGGTGTGTCTACACAAGTCATGGCATAGTCTACCTGCCACCTGGTGAATGGAATCAACCCCTTAAGTATTGTCCCATGTTCCTGTGGGACTCGGTGTAAGTCCTTCTTAGAGCACACCTGGCACTCCCGCTGGGCTCCTCAAAGGTCAACAGCAGTCCCCACCAATGGGCTATAGCCCACATTGTCTTTTGCCCCATGTGCAACAAATGTTGATGTAACCATTGGGCCACATCAGAGGCAGGCTTTCCTTCTAACCAGTGCAGCTAGGCTGATGTGTCTGCTTCATCATTCCCTTGGGATGCCAAATGTGAAGGGCTGGTCACATGATATACAGTTAACTATTTTAGTCTGACCAGAAGCCCATAGGTCTTGCCACAATTCTTGCCCCCAAAGGAACTGGTGACTAACCATCAAGTTGGCATGGTACCATGTCAGTAGCCACAGAGTCAAGCCCCAATAGATGGCCCAGCTGTCAGTGGAGACAACTATTGGGGAGGGCTTCTGGGTGATCACAAGCATACAGCCCGTGATTCTGCCCACTGACTGCTCTTTCCCTCTCCATCCTCCATCCATATTGTCTTGGTCTTAGGATGGAAAGCCAGAGCCCTCCACTTCAGGGGCTGCCTATGACTGGTGCTGTCTGTATACCAAGCATCTACAGGTATAGGGGGTCTTCCCTCCCAGTAAGGGCTCTTTTTTACTATGGCTCCAAAGCAAGTTCTTCCTGCTTTTTTACTGGTGTATGTCACTGGCCCCAATAAACATAGGTGTTCTTCACTTAAGGGGCTAGTGGAGAGGGTGCTATGCTGCTATAGATATTGCACCCCATTTGGCCAGTGTTGGCATCTGTGCCATGTCACTTTGGCCTTTGGGTCCAGTTTTGCAACCACCCTGCAATGGGCTAGGTGGTTATTACCTTCTGGTGATAGGCTCCATGTCAGCAAGGCATGGTACACAGCAGTCAGTTGCTTCTCTGTTAAGGTGTACCAGACTTCTGCTCCTTTCCATAGTTGTGACCAGAATCCAATAGGCTGGAGGGTCCATTCAAGCTGCTGCCAGAGGCCCCTCCCATAACCATCTTCGGTTGCATGAGCATCTGGTTCACAGGGCCTTGCTGGGTCCATCACACTCAAGGCCTGCATGGTCTCGAGTGCTCGCTTAGCAGCGGTAAAGGCAGATGCACATGTTTCATCCCAGTCCCACCAGATGCCCTTTTGTACCAACCGGTATAAGGGCCTCAGAATTTGTGCCAAGTGCAATATAAACACTCCAGTAGCACAAAAGACCCCAAAATTCTTGTAATACTGCCATAGTTGTAGGGGTAATGAAAACCTGAACTTTATCTGTGACTGCTTCTGGGATAACTTTAGTCCTACTCGACCAGTCAACTCCCAAGAACTTTACTGAAAAACTAGCTCCTTGAACCTCGGTGCTGTTCACAGCCCATCCTGTCTCCTGTAGATGTTGTAGCAGTCTAGGAACTGCCTCTTCTAAATTCTGAAAAAGAATGAGATGTGAGCATAATATCATCAATGTAGTGATACAACCGCACTGTTTGCAGTTTCTTCCATGTGGCCAAGCCCCGGGCTACAAGTCTGTTACAGAAGGTGGGACTGTGGAGGTATTTCTGTGGAAGGATAGAATGTCCACTGCCAGCCTTCTCACGTGAAGGCAAACCGTTTCTGACTTTCCTGTGCTATGTCTATAGAGAAGAAAGCATTAGCAAGGTCCACAGCATAATGGATATCCCTAGTTCATGACTGAGGGTGTCCGTAAAGGCTGCTGTAGAGGAGACAGCAGCATGCAAAGGGGGTGTGACTTTATTCAATTCCCTATAATCCATTGTCATATGCCAGGAGCTGTCTGGCTTTTTCACTGGCCACACTGGAGAATTAAAAGGACTATGAGTGGGCTTTATGATGCCCACCTTCTCCAACTCCTGTAGAGTTTCTCCAATTTCCTTGTGCCCCCCCAGGCAATTTATATTGCTTAGTATTTGTCACCTGCTGAGGTACAGGCAAAGCTACAGGCAGGTGCTTAGCATGTTCCCTCAGAACTGCCTTTACTACATGTACCCCCAGTCTGAACTCACCTGCAGTGGTCTGTAACCATAGGCCCTGCAGGATATCCACCCCAAGATACATTCAGGGATGGGAGAAATGTTCACAGTATACTCCTTTGGGGGTAAATGCCCTATTCGCAATGGGATTTGGGCTTTCTCCACTCTAATTGCCTTACCCCCATAGCCATCTATCACAGTGTGGGTTCCAGGAAACTGCTCAGGGTTGCCAAAAATCAGAGGGCATTCAGCTCCTGTGTCCACCAGAGGCAGGATACATTGTACATTCACTGGGGACCAAAGAACTGGTAATACTACATGTGGCCTCTGGTCTCCTCCACCTTGCCCCCCAAGGTGCGGGCCTTGGCCCCTCTCTGCCCTGCTGTCAAACTGCAATGCCCGGTCACCTTTCTGTGGGTGCAGGGGCCCAGGCAGGGTCTGACCACTCTCCCTCAGGAAGTCCTGCAGAGACATGGGCTGGACATGGGGCTTTGAGTCCGGCTTCCATGTTTTGGATGTTAGTGGCTGGACCTGTTGCTCTGGCTTTAATTAGTGCCATAGTTCTGGCAAGATTCTTTTGGGCTGTCCATCAAGTTTTTCTTTTACTGCCCTTGCCTTTATCAATTCAACCCACATTTGGGTCCTCAAGACTTTCATGGGGCCCTTTGGGCCTCTTCTTTCAATAGCAGATCATATCTCCTGTGCTCTTACTATTTTAATGTCCACCATATCTGTTATAGTATGAGTAACCTCATTTACGGGTTGCTATGTGGGGGGCGGCAAGAATAGTCACTAGGGACCCTAAGAGGAATGGGATAGCTGTATGGAGTACCAGATTTCTCATCCCCACAGTGAACAACTCATTGGGGCCCTGAGGGTCTATATTGTTGATGATATTTTTCATGCCCAACTCATGTAAAATCTGCTGGAGTTCTGAATATGTTTGCCAGCTAGTGGGAAAGTATGGCAAATCACCCTGATTAGGCCATATTGTGGGTAATGCTGCTGTCAGCCAATCCAAAAGTATATGATTCTCTTGGGTCTAATGGGCATTTTGTAACCTCTGCCAGAGAGATGGGGTGAGTTGCCAGGGAAGCCACTTACCCATTTCTGACCCAGACACAACAATGCCATCTACTCCTAAATCCCAAAGACACAAAAGCTATGTGGGCAGAGGCTCTGAGGACTTCTGCCAAAGCCAGAAGCCCAAATCCACTAGCTTGGCCTGGGTATAGGGGCGGAACATGGATTGCTTCACAACCGGGGGAGGGGGCTGCTCTTCTCCCTGCGGAACCCATGGTTGCTGTGTCTTTATTTTCTTAACCATAACTGGGCGAGCTTCCAATACAGGAGGGGCTAGTGCTTCAGGTGTTGGCTTTGGCAACAGCTGTGCCCTCAGCCCCACCTCCTCATCCTCCCTGGGCTCCTCCTCCCCTAGCGCCTCCTCTACTATTTCTGAAGCTGAAGGCACCACCTCTTCCTTTACCTCCCCCACAGCCTCTTGCAGCTCTAATTTATTTGATATCCCCTTCCGCCCCCCCTAGTATGTCTCTCAGCAGCACAATCTCAGTTTTCATTAGCTTTTGTTCCTTTTTCAGAGCATCCCACAACTCATTTTCCTGTTCTGCTACTTACAGTGGAAGTGCATGTCTCTCCTTGGTAACTTTTTCCAATTCTCTGAGAAACAGCCACCCTACATTTCCTGCCTCCCTTGGGCACTCTGTTCCCCTTAGGAGTTCCCTATTTTGCAGAGGGTCAACTCCACCGCGTCTGGCATTCCCATCCTCCCACAGTTCTGGGGAGGGGCCCACTCCTCTAGGAGGCACCTTACCTCAGACCAAATCCCCACTGGGGAATCTCTGGGTGAATCCCCACCATCTACAGGGGGATTCCTGGGTGAATCCCCACCACCCATAGGGATGTCCCTGGGTGTCTCCCCACCACCCATAGGGGGGTCCAAGGGTATTTCCCCTCCATCTATAAGGGCAGCCTGCTGAAGCTTATAGAAGTTTGGGTTTACCAAACTCTCCCGACTCTCCAAAATATGGCTGGGGGGTGGGGGGTGGGGATTTCCGGCCTGGGCAAGTTTCCGATGAATCCAGTCACTGAAGGATGATGCGGACAGGCAGATTAGGAGAAAGTTCTTATTGCTCACAGCTTGCTTGGGTTTACCAGCCAGCCCTCTCTCTGTCCTTCCCCTCGGCCTTGGTGCACATTCACCTTCCCCATCCACCCCTTCTGAGAGGAGCTCCTTGGGCGGGTCCTTTGCTACTGGCAAGCAGTAGACCAGTTACATATCAGGAACTGGGGAGGAGAGAATGGCTCTTTTCCCTCCATCCCTTGCCCTTGCTGCAGCACTGTGGTGAACTATTGATATGAAAATAGGTGGGAAATTATGGGTGCAAACTTTCATTTGCCCTACACCTCTGTTCTACGTTCTGTCTATGAATTTGCCTATTCTGGGTACCTCATATAAGTGGAATCACATAATATTTTTTTTTCTAGTATTTTTTTGTGTAGTATTTCAATTACTACCTTAGGTTTTTTTTTTTTTGTATGTTTTCTGTTTTTCTTATGGGGCAGATTTTTTTTTCCATCTCTCAGGAATGTTTTATTTGACAGCAGTCATTTTATGAGTCATGTTTCTACGGTCTTTTGTAATATTTGTGCAATACTATCCTTTGTAATAAAGGATTGGGATGAATTATTTGTACTGTGGTTATTTTAATGCTCCTTTTAATCTAGGAAGCAAAGTAAGACAAGAGCTTTTTTTGTTATAGTTTGTTAAACAATCTACATCCAAGGAATTGATTTATGTGGTGTCTTCACAAATGTTATCAGTAAATAGTATTTTGGCTTTTCTTTTCAAAATCCTGGGAATGCAGCATTAGAGCATATTACTAATAATCTTCAATGCAAAGTATAAAATTAATTAATTCTTGGATTAATAGTGACCAACTTGTCTAACCTATTTTACATGTGTTTTTACAGGAAGTTCTCTTTTTAAAATGGATTTGGTAGAGGTAGTTGTTGTTCGTGTTATCTTGGAAGGTGAAAATTAGTTCGTTTGCAGAAATGTTACATTAAACATTTTCATTAAATAATGGAAATCAACATATTAATTGAAATGTGAGTGTGCATCATTTCTCATTTAACTGCTAATTCTGATTGTGGTCATATATGATTTTCTTGATGGTATGTTTAATTTTAAGTAAATGAATTAATGCCTTGAACTTGAACAAAGATGTAAAATGAAAAAATGACAAACATACCTATCTCTGGCATGTTTTCTTAAAAAATTAACATTTTGGTTGAACTTGAAGGAAATGTGATATGCTTAATAAAATATGGACTTGGACATATCTGGAGTCCAGTTGTGTTTATAAATCAGTTATTAGAGTTTTTTCTCTAAATACAGGCTAGATCTGCTTTTTCAGTCTTTTTACTGAAGAGAAACAACTCTACCAGAATTTTAGTAAGCTTAGTGTTACTTTAATTAGACAAAATGTTTATATTCTAGAGTACGAAGCATCTTGAAAACACATGAATATGAAGCACTACAACTAAGCTTTATTCAAGAAAAACAGTAGGATAATGAACTTTTTTGCATATGGAATTATAGTTTTCTGGCTACTTATTCTTGCTGGTACTCTTGTTGAAAATCATTTTTGATTTTTTGGTGAATAATTCTTGATTCAAGGATCATCATTAGTGAAACTTTGGGGGCCATAGCTCTTCAAACATTTTTCTTGCAGGGGATTTAACTGTTGAAATATAATGAAATGTCTGAATAAGATTACTGTGAATTGAATCATGCCAACATGCTGGTTGTGATATTTTACTGTAGTTTTGCAAAGTGGGGAAAACTAGACAAAGTGTGTAGGGATCTCTCTTTAATATTTCTTATAACTGTATGTGAACCTGTAATACTAAATAAAAAATAAAACAAAAGGCAAAAAATATGTATTTATATATACTGACAAACATTCATATATATATGAATGATGAAGACTTTTTGGTCATGATGGAATAACAGAGACAGGTTTTATTCTCCCATATGAAAAAAAATACCATAAAAAAACAGATGAAACATTTAAAACAATGGTTTTCAAGCCACTGCACATAAGGCAGTGAAAGGTAGTGATCCTATGAATCGAGAAACAAGTAGGGTGAACCCTACAATTTCCCCAGTTTACTACCTTAAGAGAATTCCTGGCTGTGGCACAGGTCAAGGAGACTCAGGCGTAGCATGGCAAACTCTCTGAGTTGAGGAGATAGAGCTGAGGCCTGAGAGACCCAAGAAACAAAAAGCTGAAACAGTTCTACAGTTTAACCCAAAATTTGCTGTTAGATTTTGTTTAACAAAATAAATATAAAAGGACTTTGATTCCTTTTTGTGACTCTACAAGATAGGTTCTGAGTTAACTTTAACATCTGAAGTGTACCAATTGGCAAACCCTTATGACCTTAATTGCTGCTGGGGCTTAAATTATAGTTATACCTGGGATTCTACTAAACAAGGTATCCCTATACTTTTAGGGGAGTTTACAGATACAAGTAGAGAACAAATAGGTATATCTCACCTTACCCATCAGAACTTTTGCTTTGTCTAAATTCCCTGTAGTTGTAAGTATCTATAGAACTAAAATACCCCGTAGTGGGCATAGATACTCTGACTGATGAGTTAATACACTAAAATTAAGTCAGTGGAACTTACAATCAGGTTGACCAAATGGGACCCTGTGGGCTTCCCCATCCCCCAGTTAAAATAATTACTACAGGCCAATATAAATTAAAACTGGGCTTTGAGGGATTGAAACCTGTTATATACAAGACTTATTTAGAGAAGGGGTGATTATCTTCACTGCTTCTCCATTCAATAGCCCAATTTCAAACTGATTTTTAAACTTGGGGAGAATCTCACAGTGGATTTACCACAACCTTAATGTCATGGTCCTAACAATGAAGGCCTCAATACCCAATACTATTGTAATTACTGACTCCTCCCAATCAGTACCTCAAATACTTTGCAAAAATTTGACTAACATATTCTTGTCAGTGCCTATTTCAAGAATCTCTCAGCCATAGTTTGCCTTCACTTTCAGAGAAGTATAATACACCTTTACCTCCTACCTATGGGTATCTTAGCAGTACTGCAATTGCACATACTCTTTACAGTAAGATCTTAAAGTATCCAACTGTCTTTAGAAGCACAGCTATGACATTACAGTGATGTCATTCTCCTCCAAGGAGATTGATTTGATACACTCATTCAGGACGCACAAATACAAAGGATTTCACTGCAAGGTCATGTGCCATTGCCCCACATAGTACAAGGCCCTGCCATCTTGGTTAAATTCCTGAAAAGTTGTTTGATTAGCTGGGAACAGCTCTATCCCTGATACTATCAAAAAAATAGCTATTGACCTCAGCAATGCTCAAACAGGCCTAACATCTTATGGTCTCCTTTGGGTTCTGAAGGCAATGTATTCCTCATTTACAAATTTTTCTTAAGCCTGTTTATGTTGTTTCTCAACAGGTACCTTGAATGGAGACCCTGTAGCAAAATGCTCAAGAATTTATCCAAATTGCAGTACACCAGCACTCCCATTAGTTCCCGGAAAACCTTTTTACTGTAGAGGATTCTAGCAACCTCCTCTCATGCTTCCTGGAGTCTCTAGACCACACATTATTGCCATTAGTTGTCTATAAGCTTCTGATGAAAGAAACTGCCTTCCTCAGCCCATGCTATACACCATTAGTGATTGTTCACTACATAGTGATTTTCCTGGAAATAGAGGCTTTCATAGACCTTGAGCCCATACCCTCCATCCTCAGCTGCCCATTATGCCTTGGATTATGGAAATAGCACCCTGTAAGCTTAGCAGTCATCAAGGCCTCCTTTCTAAAACAAAAAATAGTGTCTACAGTATAGACAAATGTCATCCCTCTGGCATATTATACCTGAATGAGGGGTTGGTCTCTCTTGTCCTCAGTCCTTTGCCAGATGCCACAGTGCTGGAGGACATCATTCCACTACCCTCTAAAATTAAAAGACTGAACATAATAAGTGTTGGTGAGGATGTGGAAGTGCTAGAACTCTCATATACTGCTGGTAGGAATGTATAATGGTACAACCACTTTGGAGAATAGTTTGGAAGTTTTCTTTAAAAGTTCAAACACATGCTTAACTACATGATCCAGCTATTGCACTTCTAGCTATTTATGTAAGAGAATACATATCTATACAAAGACCTGTACATGACTGTTCATAGCAGCTTTATTTCTAATAGCTAAAAACTGGAAATAGTCCAGATGTACATTACCAAGTTCATGGATAAACAAACTATGGTATATCCTTACATGGAATAGTATTCAGTGATAAAATAAACTTGTTACATGCAACAACATGGATGAATCTCATAATTATTATGCTGAGTGAAAAAAACTAAACAAAAAATGCATTTACTTATAATTCCATTTATATAAAACTCTAGAAAATTCAAACTAATCTATAGTGACAAAAGCTGATCTGTGGTGTTTGGGGATGTTTTGGGGGTGTTGAGGGGAAGCAGGGGACAAAGGGGCATGAGGAAATTTGGGGGGTTGATGGATATATTCACTATCTTGATTGTGGCGATGGCTTCATGGACATATACACATATACACATCAGAACTTATCAGATTGTACATTTTAAATATGTGTAGTTTATTAAACCTTAATGAAGCTGTTAAAGGATACAATTTCTTTCACTTAAGAATATGTACAGATCATGGACTACATTAGGTAATAAAGAACCTTAGAAAAGAAACAGAAACCTGCAGGATTTATGAGATTTGCTCAAGTTCTTCCCTCAAGTGGAGACTAGAACGTATGTCTCAATACCTTTTTTTTGTTGTCTTCCATATTTCTTTCCTTCAAACTGGCTGTTGTGATTATTTTTCTGTAATTGGTACTTGCCCGTTTCCCCTCTCATATTCAAACTCTTATTTTCAGTTCTGTTTTATCATCAATAATCAGTTTGTGTCTAAGTATTGTCCTCCCTCCCTTTGAAATGTCTGTCAAAAGTATCTTTTTTTAAACCATTACATTCCCCATGCCAGCATTGCAGAACGGGCCAACAGGCTCTCATCCTAGGATTACTGCAGTCATTTCCTAGCCAGTCCTTTTCTTCTAGTCTCCTTCATGTTGCCACTGTTCTGAGGCTGACATTTCAGGAAATCATTTTCGTGCTTCACATTCTAACTGCGGTTCCTCGTATTAGCATTATTCAACATTTACTACATACATGGAACTGAAAGGAGTAGGAGAATGAGATCACTCTTTTCCTATATCAAATAATTTTTATTGTGGAGGTAGAGTTTAATATGTGATTTCTACCTTCAAATAACATTGTTTAGTTGAAGAGACCACATAAACACTTGAGAAGTTTAATAAATAGTAAAATAGTAATTCTTTTTTCCCTTTTTTCTCCTCCAGGTTCCTGTTGCATGTAAATCTTGCCCCTGTGGTTATATATTTATTAATAGGAAACTTTTAAAAATAAAGCACTCAGAGAAATCATCACCTTTTTACAGGTAATTGGGAGAGTTTACCACCTTTCCATCTTAAATGTTTCTAGTATATACATTTTAAATTAATTTTTATGAGTCAAAACATTTTTTTGCTGATGTAGTTATATTAAAATTTATTGAAGTACATCTTTGCCTTTTATTAGATACAGTAAGTCAATTATGACATGACACTGATTTGTTCTTTATCCAATTTGAATATTAACTCCTTCACAATACTGATAAGCTTTGTAACATTTTAATGAAAAACTTGAATTTGAAAATGTTAACTGGAAGAAAGGGAATCTTGGTTTTAGTATTAATATAATTTAAAAAACTAGTTATTTTGTTTAATTCACTGATTTAAATTATCTAAAAATTTGTTGATTTTAATTTTGAGTTTATAGATTTCGTTTTAAAGTTGAAAAATCTGTATTTATTCAATAACTGTATTTAGAGAAGGTGGGTTTTTGTTACTCTTATTTTTTCTGTGATAAAATGTGATGTTCTAACCCTAGTAAACACAGCATAGGATTAGATTTATCACAAATATTTATTGAGTGCTTAACATATGCCAGGGGCTATATGTCTTGGACATAGAGCAATAAATCTACTACCAAGACAAGTTCAGTGCTGTCATAGCAGAGGAAGATCTATACATAGGAATATACATTTGGAATATATAAGAAAAATATCAGCTAGTAATAAGGGCTGGGTAGGAAATTAGAATAGGGTTCTGTCCTAGAGGGTTTATTGGAAAGCTACTTTTATTGAGTGGTCAGGGAATACATCTCCAAGGAAGTAGTATTTTAACCAAGATCTGAAAAGATGAAGGGGCTAGACATGTGAAAACCAGGCAGGGAAAGCAAATTTTAGGCAGGGGGAAACGCAAGGTAAAAGTTCAAAGATTGGATTTATTCTAGGAATGCAATGTTGGTGCAATATAAGGAAGTCTATAATATCATGCCATATTAATAAATATAAGGAAACAATCATAAGATTATCTCTGTTGATGTTGAGAAAGCCTTTGGCAAAATTCAGGACATTGAGTACACTCAAGAAAAAAGGAATTGAAGAGCACATTTTTAACTTGATAAAAATATCTTAGTGTTAAAGCTAGTATCTTATTTAACTGGAGAAACATTACAGGCATATCCTTTAAGATCAGGAACAAAGGCAAGCATCCCCCTGTCTCCACTACTGTTCAGCATTATATTAGAGGTAAATTAGTCAAGGTAATTAGATAAAAGAAATAAATAGGTGTAAGAATGAGTAACAAAGAAGTAAAGTATCTATTTGCAGGTCATAGTATGCCTGAACCCCAGAAAATTAGTAATAAAACTAACTCAAACAGAGATGAATGGATAAAGAAGATGTGGTACATATACACAATGGAATATTATGCAGCCATAAGAAGAAAACAAATCCTACCATTTGCAACAACATGGATGGAGCTAGAGGGTATTATGTTCAGTGAAATAAGCCAAGCCGAAAAAGACAAGTATCAAATGATTTCACTCATATGTGGAGTATAAGAACAAAGAAAAAATACTGAAGGAACAAACAGCAGCAGACTCACAGAACCCAAGAACGGACTAATAGTTACCAAAGGGAAAGGGACTGGGGAAAATGGGCGGGAAGGGTGGGATAAGAGGGAAAAAGGGGCATTACGATTAGCAAATGTAATGTTGGGGGGGCACGGGGAGGGCAGTACAACTCTGAGAAGACAAGTAGTGATTCTATAGCATCTCACTACGCTGATAGACAGTGACTGTAATGGGGTTGGTGGGGGGGACCTGATGAAGGGGTAGTTTAATAATCGTAATATTGCACATGTAATTGTAAATTAATGATAATAAAATAAATTATATTAAAAAAAAACTAACTCAAACAGTAAAAGAATTCAGTAAAGGAGCAGATTTAAAATTAGCATATAAAAATCTGCTTTCAAATATACAAACACTAAAGAACATGTAGAGAAAAGCCCATTTACAAAAGCAACCTAGAGTATTAAATATTTAGGGATAAATTTAATAGAAAAGGCACACAATCTATACAGGGAAAATTTAAAACACTCCTGAAAAACACTAAAGCAGATTTAAACAAATGGTAAAGCATCTTTTTTTCTAGAATAGGATGACTCAACATCATAGAGATGTCAATTCTAAGTTAATTTATAAAATCAATGTATTCCTAATAAAAGTCCTAACAAGTTATTTTTTTGAGTTAGACAAACTGATTTTAAAGTTCATATGGAAAAACAAACGTGCAAAAATGGCTGGGAAAATTGTCAGTTGGCTTTTAATAAGGGTCCCAAGGAAATTGAACAGGAAATAATAGTCTTCAACCATTGGTGTTGGGACACCATGCTGGATATCCACATGTGAAAGAATGAAGTTAGATCCCTATTGCACATCTTACTCAAAAATTAATTCAAAATAGATAAACTTAAATGTAAGAGCTAATTAAGCTATAAAACTCCTAGAAGAAAGCATAGCAGGAAATCTTTCTAAACTTAGGTTTGGCAGTGGTTTCTTAAATATGAGACCAAAATCATAAATGACAGAAGAAAAAAGTAAAATGGACTATATCAAAATTTAAAACTTTTTTTTGCCACAAATGATACCATCAAGAAAGTGAAAAGACAACTCACATAATGGGAAAATATTTTAAAATCATATATCTGATAAGGGACTTATATCCAGAATATATGAAGAACTCTTACACCACAGAAATAAAAAAGATAACCTAATTTAAAAATGGACAAAGGATTTAAACAGAATTTGCCCAAAGAAGATAAACAATTGGCCGAACATGAAAAGATGTTCAACATTATTAGTCATTATAGAAATGCAAATCAAAATCGAGATACTGCTGCGTACCCAGTAAGATGGCAATAGTAAATAAAGCAGAAAATAACAAGTGTTGGTGATGAAGTGGAAAAATTGAAACCCTCATATAACTGCTGATAGGAATACAAAATGGTGCAGCCACTTTGAAAACAATCTGCCAGTTCCTCAAATGGCTAAACATAGAACTGAATTGTGATCCAGCAATTCTACTCTTAGGTATATACCCAAGAGAACTGAAAACATACATTGACAAAAAAACTTCACAAAACAATAATATCTAAAAATGGACCTCAAAGATATGAAAAGAAAGTTCAAATTCACTCATAAGTAGAGAAATGCAAGTTAAACCAATACTTGTCAATGGCACGTAATTATAAAAATATTTTTTAAAATTATGACAGTATATACTTCGTTGGTGAAGCTGTGGGGAAATAACAGCTCTTAATACATTGCTAGTGAGAATGCAGATTGTTATATCCCTTCTGAAGAGAAATTTGGCAATACCTAAAAATACTACATATGTTATTTATTTACCTTTTGACACAGCAAGACCATTTCTGGGTGTCTACCATGAAAATATAACTCAAGAAATATAAAAATACAGACACACAAGATATTTACAGGAGCATTATATGTAATTGCAAAATTTGGAAAAAGTCTAAATGCCCATACACAAGAAAGATATTAAACTGCTATATCCATGCAATTGAGTAATGGAGCTGTAAAAAAAGAATGAGGACTATCATTCTGTCAACTAATAAATAAACTTTTTTTTATTAAGGTATTATTGATATACACTCTTATGAAGGTTTCACATGAAAGAACAATGTGGTTACTACATTCACCCATATTATCGTGTCCACCCCATACCCCATTGCAGTCACTGCCCATCAGTGTAGTAAGCTGCCACAGAGTCACTATTTGCCTTCTCTGTGCTACACTACCTTCCCCATGGTCCCCCCCACACCATGTGTGCCAATCATAATATCCCTCAATCCCCTTCTCCCTCCCTCCCCACCCGCCCTCCCCCACCTCTCTCCTATGGTAACTGTTAGTCCCTTCTTGGAGTCTGTGAGTCTGTTCCTGTTTTGTTCTTCAGTTTTCCTTCGTTGTTATACTCCACAAATGAGGAAAATCATTTGGCACTTGTCTTTCTCTACCTGGCTTATTTCACTGAGCATAAATATCCTCCTGCTCCATTCATGTTGTTGCAAATGGTAAAATTTATTTCTTATTGCTGAATAGTATTCGTATATGCGCCACATCTTCTTTGTCCATTCATCTATTGATGGACACTTAGATTGCTTCCATATCTTGGCTATTGTAAATAGTGCTGCAGTAAATATAAGGGTGCATATGTCTTTTTGAATCTGAGAAATTATATTCTTTGGGTAAATTCCTAGAAGTGGAATTCCTGGGTCAAATGGTATTTCTATTTATAGTTCTTTGAGAAACCTCTGTATTGCTTTCTACAATGGTTGAACTAGCTTACATTCCCCCCAGCAGAATAGGAGGGTTCCCCTGTCTCTGCATCCTCCCCAGAATTTGTTGTTCTTAGTCTTTTCGATACTGGCCATCCTAAGTTGTGTGAGATTATATCTCATTTTGGTTTTTAATTTGCTTTTCCCTGATGATTAGTGATGTGGAGCATCTTTTCATGTGCCTGTTGGCCATCTGAATTTCTTCTTTGGAGAATCATCTGTTCATATTCTCCACCGATTTTTTAATCAGGTCATTTGGATTTTGGGTGTTGAGGTGTTTGAGTTCTTTATGCATTTTGGATGTTAACCCCTTGTCGGATATGTAATTTACAAATACATTCTCCCTACTGTAGGATGCCTTTTTGTTCTGTTGATGGTGTCCTTTGCTGTACAGTAGCTTTTTAGTTTGTAGTCCCCCATGTGTTCATTTTTGCTTCTGTTTCCCTTGCTCGAGGAGATGCGTTCAGGAAAAAGTGTTCATGTTTATATTCAGGAGATTTTTGCCTATGTTGTCTTCTAAGAGTTTTTTATTTATTTTATTTTTTATTTTTTATAATTTATTTTGGTATCATTAATCTACAAATATACGTGCGATATTATGGTTATTAAACTACCCCCTTCATCAGGTCCCCCCCACCAACCCCATTATAGTCACTGTCCATCAGCATAGTGAGGTTCTATAGAATCACTACTTGTCTTCTCTGAGTTGTACAGCCCTCCCCATGCCCCCCCAACCTTACGTCTGCTAATCGTAATCCCCCTTTTTCCCTTTTATCCCTCCCTTCCCACCCATCCTCCCCAGTCCCTTTCCCTTTGGTAACTATTAGTCCGTCCTTGGGTTCTGTGAGTCTGCTGCTGTTTTGTTCCTTCAGTTTTTTTCTTTGTGTGAAATCATTTGAGTGAAATCATTTGATACTTGTCTTTTTCGGCTTGGCTTATTTCACTGAGCATAATACCCTCTAGCTCCATCCATGTTGTTGCAAATGGTAGGATTTGTTTTCTTCTTATGGCTGAATAATATTCCATTGTGTATATGTACCACATCTTCTTTATCTATTCATCTACTGATGGA
This sequence comes from Smutsia gigantea, assembly GCA_032199065.1. NCBI lineage: Eukaryota > Metazoa > Chordata > Mammalia > Pholidota > Manidae > Smutsia > Smutsia gigantea. The sequence continues at coordinate 109,876 of JAVSCE010018835.1, forward strand.
CACTTAGGTTGCTTCCATTTCTTGGCTATTGTAAATAGTGCTGCAATAAACATAGGGGTGCATCTGTCTTTTTCAAACTGGGCTGCTGCATTCTTAGGGTAAATTCCTAGGAGTGGGATTCTTGGGTCTAATGGTATTTCTATTTTGAGTTTTTTCAGGAACCTCCATACTGCTTTCCACAATGATTGAACTAATTTGCAGTCCCATCAGCAGTGTAGGAGGGTTCCCTTTTCTCCACATCCTCACCAACATTTGTTGTTGTTTGTGTTTTGGATGTTGGCCATCCTCACTGGTGTGAGGTGATATATTTCATTGTGGTTTTAAGGGAACTACCATCTTGACTGGATACTGTAATGTTAAAGACAAAAGGGCTTGTACAGTAATGCTGTAATCTAATTAGTAAATGTATTTTTCATAGGATTATAGATTAGCAGTTATGAACCTGCCTTATTTGTGTATTCAAACTGAAGAAATAAGTATATATGATTTAGATAATATCTGGGTTTCTCACAAATAAGGAAAGGAGTAGGCTAAAATCAAGTCTGTCAGTTTGGATTGGAATATGAGTTATCAATATATGTGTGGGTTATATGCACACATTAAACCCACACATAATAGGTAAATAATACATATGTAATATTTTTAGGTGCTGCCAAATTTCCCCTCAGAAGGGAACAGTTTGCATTCTCACTAGACACAGTGATACCCCAGCAGTAATGAATAAACCTAATACCAATTTTTTATTTCTAAGTACAGTTCTCCATAAAAGGAACCAGGGCTCTTTAGAGAAGTGGTGGATTCCAGGAGTGATATAGGGAAAATACTAAAAGTGCCTGGAACATCTTTAGGCATGCCAGATAATAACAAAATACTTTAAAAGGCAGGGTGGGGGTGGGATATTGTTGAAAGGACATGAGAGCCTGCCCGAAGGACTTGCTGATAGCCAATGCTGGAACAATTTGAGCAAAACAAATCATGATATGATTGGATTATAATCTGTAGGGTAATAAATATCCATGAGTCCATATTGGTGTAAATAAAAAAATGGGAAAATGGGATAGTTCTTCCTTATGGTAGAATTCCAGTTAATAACTGTGGAAGGATTGAGAAAAGTAGAAAATAAGCATCAGCTGAATACGCTACTACTTATTATGGACAAGATCCACCTATGGATGATAAAATGAGTGAAAATTTGTGTTTAAGTAAAATTTGTATTGATTCAAAGTATGTCTCCCAAGATCTTCATTAATCACAAAAGGAAAGATAGTAATTTTACAGGGATGAAACCTGCCACAATTTTCTTTAATCAGTGATCAAGGTCAGTATCACAATAATAAAATATATTGACCTATGAAACCTATGATTTGATGCACTGACACGGATACATCATTTCTGTGTATTCTTGCCAAAAATGCATTACCTTCGTCTAATCATCAAAAAACATCAGTCAAACCTAAATAAGATGTATTTGACAGAGTAACTCTTCAAAAGGTTAAGGTCATGAAAGATAGGGGAAGATGAGGCACTGTGATACTGGAGGAAACTAAGGAGACATGACAACTATATATAATGTGAAATTTTTCTTTGGCCTGTTCTTGCCTGATGGAATCTGTATCTGTTTTCTCTTTGAACATTTAAGGCATGTTTTCAAATGTCCTATTTTAGCTTGTCTTAAAATGTCTGTTTCAGATTATCCTATTATATTGTATGTAAGTTCTGAGATAGGAATGCTTTCATGTGCCCCTTCACCACTATGGCTTTGACTGTAATTCTTTTATGCATTTGGGAAATTTTCTCTTTTGCTTTTGGATTAGCTCTTTATTATAACAAGTTTTGTTTTATGGTTGTATCTTAACTAGCATGTTTATTTGAAGTGGAAGAGGTGGTTTCTTGCCTCAGTTAAATCTATATTGATGGGAAACCTCTCTTCTCTATTTCTATTCCATTCGGAACAATGGGGGAATTGCTTTCAGTATATTAAGGACTAAAATAAAGCTACTTACTTTCCTAATAATCATCTTATATTTGCAACATACGTTTTCTGTTTCTTTTTGATAATAGTAAAATATGGTTGAGGTCAGATATTTTTGTAATAGAAGATTAATTATTGATTAATTTGAAATAGCTTAATTTATAATTTAAGTGAGGGCAAAAAGGAATAGAGACTTCTTCCCTTTCCACTACACCATTTTGGAAGCAGAGGGGAGGAAAAAGGCAGGAAAGTTGCTGTGAAGCATTATGTACTTAAAAGAAGTTTGAATTAAAGCTGCTAGAAAAAACCCCTTTCTTCCCCAAGATTCATCCCAAACATTGTCTATACATGAATTCTGCTGAATCCCTCTTCTTATTTTTTTTTAAACCCTTTGGTGTGTTTAGGGAAATGTATTTTATTTATGGCTGTAGTTTTTAAAAATACACTAGGCAGTGGACTCTAGTATCATTTAGAATATATGTGACTACTACAAGGAAAATTTGAGCTTAGGCAAACAGTTCTTCCACACTCCTAAAACATGTTATTTTTATTCATCTACACCAAAATTAAATATGAAATAAAGAGTAAAATACAGAGGCAAAAGGAGATAAATTCTATAGTAAGTAAGGATTTAGAAAACATTGAGAGGTCATGCAGTAGCAGTCACTCAGATCATACAAGACAGGGAAGAAGAAGACCTAAAAAATTCTTCTGTTAGAAAACCTAAGAAATTTTTATTTATCAACCCATTTTGGGAGAATTATTTTCCAAGCATTAAACTGATCTGAGATCTTAATTTGATAGTATTGAAACAATTGTTTGGTATTCATTGAGTTCCTGAATTTAAAAGCACAACTCATTTTAGTTCAAAAGCATTTTTTCCATTGTAGATGCTCATAAAATTACTGGAAATTATTACTACTGGAAAGCCAGAAGACTGAAAACTAATACCCACCTGATATAAATGATGGCAGCAGAGTACAGTGATTAAAACATGTATCCTCCAAATGAAATTGCCCATATTTGACCAATTAAATCTTGACCATGATTGTTAAAGTTGAGATCAGGTCTATTTTCAGTTGTGTTGTTTAGAATAGATAATATTATTCTGTTGAGTTTCTTGATGACTGAGTATTTGTTATTTTCTCCAAAGAAGTGAACAATACCATATCTTTGAAAGAATTGCAAATACTTTTTTTATATGAATTTAAACTAGGACATAGTGCAGCCATGGCAAGTAGAAACATCAGTTCTGTGTTTGGAGAAGGCTCTGTTAATGAAAGGACTATCCAGTGGTGGTTTGAAAAATTTTGTTCTGGGGATCTGAGTCTGAAAAATGAGCCTCAAGGGAGACCCAAATCTGTTTTAAATGAAGATCAATTGAGAGCCATGGTGGAAGCTAACCTCAAAACAGCAATTCGAGGCCTTGCAGCAGACTTAGGGGTTTCAGCTACAACAGTTTCTCGATGCCTGGCTGCAATAGGAAAGGTGAAAAAATTGGACAGTTGGGTGATCATAAACTGAGATGGTTTGAGATATGCTTATTCCTTAAGATTTGAAAAAGCAAAAGACCTATTTTGAGTAGTATCATAAGCTTTGATAAAAAAATTAAATTGAGTGAGCTGGACTGTGATTAGATGTTGATGAAGTTCCCAAACATGTTAAAATCATCATTGCAACCAAAAAATAGTTCTGGAATAAAGGGTGGTCTGCAAAAAGGATATTTTGTTGGTAATTTTTAACCCATCTTTTTAACCCAACAGGTAGCATTTAGTGTCAAGAAGTTGAAATTATGTATCAAAAATTGATCTAAAAACACTCTGCATTTGTTAGCAGAGGGATCTATGCTTTTCAGTTACATTTGACCACAGAAATCACAAACCACCATAGGGAGGTTACTGAGTTGGGCTATGAAGTTTTGCCACATCCATCATATTCACCTGATCTTTTTTCACCTAGTAAAATTTGTCATTTGGATTCTCCAGTAAGGAAGCAGTAATTTGAGAATTTGAATAAATTTTAGCAATGCTGAATTTTATAAATATTTCTCCAAATATTCAGTATTTGGGGAAAGCAGTTAAGGCTAACAGTGCATATTTCAGTTGAATACAGCTTTTCTTTTTCTCAAAAATATAATACTTCCTTTTGACCTATAAAAGGCAATTTCATATGGTTCTACAATCTTCATATGGTTCATATGATCATTTCCTAGACCCTGGCAGATCATGAAGACTGAAAGGTACTTAAAGTACTGGAAGCTACAAGCTGCTCCTGCGTTTTGGGCTTCTTCACTGGAAGAATGTGGAGCAACCAGAGTATATGTGTGTGTGCAAGGTGCTTAGGAGTCAGCCATGCAAAGAGCTGGTAAAGAGGGTTTCAGGGAGATGAGCAGCCTCGTTAAGGCTCTCAGAAAATAGTTTTTGAATAAAGAAATGAAAACATGTTTCTAACACCAAAAACCGTGCACACAGCAGACATGGTATAGAAATGCTTTTGGAAGATAATACTTACCCTGTCACATAGAGTCAGTCCCTTCTTTCATGTTTTCCATTTCAGTTACATATTTTTTAAAAATATAGGTGGCTTATCAGATACTATAATTAATGGTCTCTTTATGATTTTGTAGCTACATTGCAGTTCTTCTTTGTCACATCCAGGGATTAAGTTTGGGTAAAGATACCTGGATGGTCCTCTTCTCTCTCCCCCCTGACAACCTGCTATGTCTATCCCATAGAAGAGAGGAGAGTTAAGGAATTCTGAAAGGTAAGAGGTGAGGAAGATTATCCTGGAATGGGTCTTACGTGGAAAGAGGTAGAGAGAAATGAGAGACAGACAGATGGTGGGAGGGAGGAGGAGGAATGGAGGGAGAGATGGAATGGAAATCCTGTAAAGTACAATTGACTGTCTAAGGATTAAAGACCACACATGGGATGCTTTACTGCAAATTAAAAAAAAAAGGTGTCCTTTCATTTCAGTAGAAGTGGCCCTGAAGTTTGACACATGGCTTGGTGAGCAGTGTATAGGCTGCTTTCAGCCCTAATTTCAGTACCCTTGGCTGGATGCCTTAGTCTGGACTCACCTGCTCATTTTACCTCTCTGTCCTTGGATTTGTCAAGCAATCTATTCAGTGCTTCTGTAGACTTCCTGTTTATACTCTCAAGAGAGTGGAGCTTCTGATTTAGCTCAGACTGATAGGATAGCAGGGCTAAGACCAGAAGTTGGGAAGGACTTACTCATCCATCAATCCATCCATCCATCCACCCACTTACCCCTCTTCCTGTCCCTTCCCCTCCCTCACAAGGGTGAGGCTAAATGGTCACAGAGGGTGAGAGCAGTGTCTTGCCTAATGTGAAAGAAAGTAGTGTCATATAGTTACTTAGTATGGATGTTAGTTGTATGGCCATCCAACCTTCCCTCAGTTCTCAGACTCCTTGTCAGACTTCCAGGGCTGAATGCTAGTCTTTGGTCTAAAGCAGTCAGTGGATGTCCTTGTCCAGCTCAAGTGGTTCAAGGATGGGTAGGAAAGCCAAACAGAAGCAGTGAAGAAACATGAGGAGACAGGAAAAGGAGCAGATAGATGTAGGATGCTGTTATCTTAGTAATCTTCCTTATCATCTCTAATGGGGTGTAGACCTGGGAGTGTAGACAGAACGGGGTGTAGACAGAAATGGGCCCCATGGTTCTGTGAGCACATGGATCCAGCTGTGTCTGAAATAGTACTATTGTTAGTGTTCTTTGGGTTATGTGAGCTAGTAAATACCCTTTTTGCCTAAGCCACTTTGAGTTGAGTTTTCCATTTTGGCAAATGAAAGATTCCTGACTGATATGCTCCCTGAACTTGACTTTACTTAACTGTAAATGAGGCTTATGATACCACATTGGGGAGAAAGGTACAATTAATGTAAAGCATAAGCACAGAGTAGATGCCCAATATGCAGTATTTAATACCATGCAAGGAAAAACAAAGGAGGCAAAGCAAGTGTGGGACACCTCTGGAGGCCCCTCTGTATCCAGCACAGGCGAGCTGGGCTGAGTTCAGTCCTCAGTGAAGCAGAGATGCCCATCGGTAAAGGAGGACTGGCTTCTTGAGTCACTTTGAGCCTGTGGGGCTTTCCTGCAATGAGTGTTCCCTGACTCAGTGCATATGGTTGTGAAGGAGAAAAAGAAAAGCTCTCTTTCAGGACGAAGATGAGGCAATCATCTTCTTTGTCTGCTTTGGCTGTTATTCATACCTTTTTTTCTTTTTAAATCATAGGTAACTCCTTTTTGGAAGTATGGAGTGTAAAAGTTGTGAACAGAATCAACACAAAATGACTACATTTTCGTCATTGTGATGACCGTCTCTCCATTGCCTTGGAAAAATAGGAACTATACATTTATTTATTTATTTATTCATATTCTCTCCCAATTTATTTATTTATTTTTATTAAGGTATTATTGATATACACTCTTATGCAGGTTTCACATGAAAAAACAATGTGGTTACTGCATTTACCCGTATCAAGTTCCCACCCATACCCAATTGCAGTCACTGTCCTTCAGTGTAGTAAGATGCCACAGATTCACTATTTGCCTTCTCTGTGCTGCACTGTCTTCCCTGTGACCTCCCACACCATGTGTACTAAACATAGTACCCCCTTCTCCCTCCCTCCCTCCCCACCCGCCTTTCCACACCCCTCCCCTTTTGTAACCGCTAGTCCCTTCTTGGAGTCTGTGAGTCTGCTGCTGTTTTGAGGAACTATACATTTATAACTCAGTTTTTTTTTTACATGTCAGCTTATTTATTTTGTTAAAGTATCATTGATATGCAATCTTATGAAGGTTTTGCATGAACAACATTGTGGTGTAACTCTTTATGAGCTATATTGGATTTTCAAGAAAAATGAGAAATTTTATGCAAAGATCTGCCAAGCATCCTAAGGCTTGCATTCTATTTTCCCACAAAAGGAAGAAAAGCTTAAAATGCTCGTTGGTAGAAATTCTGGTCTGAGTGTCAAAGAAAGGAGTGGAGGTGGAGGCTGCTACATCGCCCCCTGCTTCCCCGCCCCCATATTCACAAGGTAGCTTGAGACCTGATTACAAAGTGATTTTGAATAGCCACTTTGGTTTTTCAGATACATGATACCTGTTATTAAAGAAGGTCCTGCATGGTCTAATTGCTTATTGTGAAACTAGAACATCTACAGCCACTTTAGCAGCACACATAAAGATCTTGAGTAAAGTTAGAAATAGCATTAAAAACCAGTGGAATACGGGCTTTTCCAGTGCCCATCCTCGGTACGTTGGCTTCTCTCTTTCGCTTTCAGTGCTTCAGCCACAATAGCCTCTTTTCACTTCCTTTTACCTCAGCTAATTTGCCCATGCTGTACTTTGTGTCTGAATATTTGCTACTCCTCTTCATCTCATTAACCTTACCTAGCATGCCTGTTTCCTCCAGGAAGTCTTCCCTGATTGCTCTGCCCCATGCCTCCACGTCAGGTCCCCTTGCCCATGGCCTTAAAGCCCCAGTATGGTCCCTTCATAACTGTGACCATAGTAGTTATATATTTATTTGTATGATAGTATGTGTTTATCTTCTGTGCTAGATTACAAGAGGAATTTTGTTTTGCTCACAAGATTGTAGCTCCATCAAGAGCACAACTTCCAGCACATAGTAGTTACCTAGTAAATGTTTGTTAAATGAGTGAATTACTGTTAGAGCTACTTCCGTCCACTTTGTAGAAAACCCTTGTTTGGGTATCTTGTAAGTAACGATTATGTGTGACAACAAATAATTGAAAACCTAATGAACAGTGGCTTTAATAAATAGACTTTGTTTCCTATAACTTAAATTTTCAAACATACAAAATACTTGAGTTTTACAGTGAACACCTGTATGCCAACCACCTAGATATTACCTTTGACGTTTTATTGTACTTTATTACTTACCTGTCCATGTAGCCATCCTTTTTTTTGTAATGCTTTGCAGTGAAAGTTGCAATCATTAACACATTTTACCCTAAACACATATCATTACCTAGTTTGATATTTGCTTAAGGTTCTTGTTGAGGTAAAATTTAAATCAATAAAATGCCCAAATCTTAGGTGTATTATTATGTTTTGACAAAGACAAATACTTGTGTAGCACAAATCCCTGTTAAGATACAGATAATTATTACCATCAGCCCAAAGGTTCCCTCATACCCCTTTTTATTTTATCCCACATTTACCCCCCAAGAGACAAACACTGCTCTGATTTTTTTCTACTATAGAATAGTTTTGCCTGTTCTAGACTGCCTATAAATAGAATTGTACAGTATGTGCTCTTTTGTGTAAGGCTTCTTTTAGTAAGCATAATGTTTTTGAAATTCATCCATTTTGTCTTGTGTATCGACACAATAATTTGTACCTTTTAAAAGCTGATTTGTATTCCATTAAATGAACATACCATAATTTATCTTTTTACCTGTTTGACAGACATTTGTGGTTTTTTTTTCCAGTGTGGGCCTATTATGAATATTCTTGAACAGCACTTTGTGTGGACATATGTTTTCATTTTTCTTGAATAAATACGTAAGACTGGAAATATTGGGTCATTGGCTATATATATATATACTTAGTTTTCCTAGACCTTTTTCCAAAGTGATTATACCACTTTATACCCCCTCTCATTAACATTTGATGTTATTAGTCTTTTTAATTTTAACTATTCTGGTGGGTGTGGAACTGTATCTTATTTTGAGCTATTTTCCCACTTTCACATTACAAGGACTATAGGGAGGCAGGCTATGACTGGGATAGCTATTCAACAGTGCTGTAGGGGACCCACGCACTTTCTAGCTTTCTGTTCCTGTTCAGTGTATTTATCATGATTGCATGCATGGCACCTGGGGTAGGTAGCCTCTAAGACGGTGCTCAAAGATTTCTGCTTCTTGCTATTGTTGCCCTGTGTAATACCTTATTGAGTGTGGGCTGGACTTAGTGACTTGCTTCTAATAGGATACAGCAGAAGTAATGGGATACTGCTTCTTAGATTCGGTTATGAAAAGAATGTGGCTTCTGTTGTGCATGTTCTCTCTCTCATGCCACTCATTCTAGGGGAAGCCAGTTGCCATGCTTTGAGGCAGCTCTGAAGAGCCTGTGTGGTGAGGGACTGGGGCCTGCCAACAATCAAATGAGTGAGCTTAGAAGTGGATTCCCTCCTAGTTGGGAATTCAGATGAAACTGCAGAACCATACCTGGATTCCTGACCCACAGAACCTGAGATAATAAATATTGTTTTAATCAACTAAGTTTTGGAGTAATTTGTTATGTAATAATTGATAACTAATACAGCACTTCATTGTCTTATTGTTGTACATGTCTGCTTTAAGGCCTCATGTTAATGGTCCTGACAGAAAAAGTGTGAAAGGATAAAGAGTTTTTTACATGAATCTGTACATTCCTACCCAAAACTCAAAACCTTTCCAAAAATCCCACTCAGCAGACCTTAGTTCATATTTTGTTGGCCATAGAGAACAACATATGACCACTCCTCATTAGAAAGTGGCTAGAGAGAAGGGGGAACCTGGATGGAATTGACATCAGCCAACTGTCAGTGTCTGCCACATTAACCGTTTCAAGAATCCCACAGAGTTAAAGACCTCTTCCTTAATACCCATCCCCACCAAGTGTTCTTTTTGGGAGATTTCCAGAAAAAAAGGACCTATTCAAATGAAAGTTTCAGAAAACTCAGGCTCTGGGTTCGGATTTGTGCCTTATACCATTCTCCTTCAGGGAAAACTGAGATACTATTTTCCTCTATTACTATTCCTCCAGTCCTTTGCAGTAGAAACTTAAGATTCATACTAGAAATGTCCCTGACCACTACTCCCCCATAAAAATAAGCTCCTTAAGTGTTACCTAATACGGCCTTCATATTTTTTAATCCTGTCCTCTTACTTTACTGTTTTTCCTCTCCGAAGTCTAGAGGTCTGAAGCATTTTGCTATACCAATCATTCTCAATTTCAAACCTAATTCTGTTTCCTCCAATTTAAAACCCTTATTGCTCCACTGCTCTTAGGATGAAGGCTGAACTCCTTCCCATGGTTGCAAAGACCCTGCATAGCTGGATAAAGCCCATCTCTCCAGCCTTAACTCTTCACCCTGCACTTCGTATGCTCACAAAACACTCCTGACCACGACAAACCCACAGCTAACATCACACTTAACAGCAAGAAGCTGAAAGCTTTTCATCTAAGATCAGGAACAAGACAGGGATGCCCACTCTCTCCACTCTTATTCAACATAGTACTGGAGGTCCTAGCCACGGCAATCAGACAAAAAAGAAATACAAGGCATCCAGATTGGTAAAGAAGAAGTCAAATTGTCACTATTTGCAGATGACATGATACTGTACATAGAAAACCCTAAAGACTCCACTCCAAAACTACTAGAACTAATATCTGAATTCAGCAAAGTTGCAGGATACAAAATTAACACACAGAAATCTGTTGCATTCCTATACACTAATGATGAACTAACAGAGAAATCAGAAGAACAATTCCATTCACAATTGCATAAAAAAGAATAAAATATCTAGTAATAAACCTAACCAAGGAAGTGAAAAACCTGTACTCTGAAAACTACAAGACACTCCTAAGAGAAATTAAAGAGGACACTAACAAATGGAAATGCATCCCATGCTCTTGGCTAGGAAGAATAAATATTGTCAAAATGGCTATACTACCTAAAGCAATCTACAGATTCAATGCAATCCCTATCAAACTACCAACAGCTTTCTTCAATGAACTGGAACAAATAATTCTAAAATTCATATGGAACCACAAAGACCCCGAATAGCCAAAGGAATCCTGAGAAGGAGGAATAAAACGGGGAATTATGCTCCCAACTTCAAGCTCTACTACAAAGCCACAGTAATCAAGACAATTTGGTATTGGCACAAAAACAGACCCACAGACCAGTGGAACAGAATAGAAAATTCAAACGTTAACCCAAACATATGCAGTCAATTAATATTTGATAAAGGAGCCTTGGATATACAATGGGGAGATGACAGCCTCTTCAGCAGCTGGTGTTGGAAAAACTGGACAGCTACATGTAAGGGAATGAAACTGGATTACTGTCTAACCCCATACACAAAAGTAAATTCAAAATGGATCAAAGACCTGAATGTAAGTCATGAAACCATAAAACTCTTAGAAAAGAACATAGGCAAAATCTCTTGGACATAAACATGAGCAACTTCTTCATGAACATATCTCCCCAGGCAAGGGAAACAAAAGCAAAAATGAACAAGTGGGACTATATGAAGCTGAAAAGCTGCACAGCAAAGGACACCATCAGTAGAACAAAAAGACATCCTAAAGTTTGGGAGAATATATTCATAAATGATGTATCCAATAAGGGGTTGACATCCAAAATATATAAAGAACTCACGCACCTCAACAAACAAAAAATAAATAATCCAATTAAGAAATGGGCAGAGGATATGAAATGACACTTCTCCAAAGAAGAAATTCAGATGGCCAACAGGCACATGAAAAGATGCTCCACATCGCTAATCATCAGGGAAATGCAAATTAAAACCACAGTGAGATACCACCTCACACCAGTGAGGATGGCCAACATCCAAAACACAAACAACAAATGTTGGCGAGGATGTGGAGAAAGGGGAACTCTCCTACACTGCTGGTGGGAATGCAAATTAGTTCAACCATTGTGGAAAGCAGTATGGAGGTTTCTCAAAAAAACTCAAAATAGAAATACCATTTGACCCAGGAATACCACTCCTTGGAATTTACCCTAAGAATGCAGCAGCCCAGTTTCAAAAAGACATATGCACCCCTATTTTTATTGCAGCACTATTTACAATAGCCAAGAAATGGAAGCAACCTAAGTGTCCATCAGTAGATGAATGGATAAAGAAGAAGTGGTACATATACATAATGGAATACTATTCAGCCATAAGAAGAAAAAAAATCCTACTATTTGCAACAACATGGATGGAGCTAGAGGGTATTATGCTCAGTGAAATAAGCCAAGCGGAAAAAGACAAGTATCACATGATTTCACTCATATGTGGAGCATAAGAGCAAAGAGTAAAACTGAAAGAACAAAACAGCAGCAGACTCACAGAACCCAAGAATGGACTAACAGTTACCAAAGGGAAAGGGACTGGGGAGGATGGGTGGGAAGGGAGGGACAAGGGAGAAAAAGGGGCTTTACGATTAGCAGACACAATGTTGTGGGGGACAAGGGGAGGGCTGTACAACTCAGAGAAGTAGTGATTCTACAGCATCTCACTATGCTGATGGACAGTGACTGTAATGGGGTTGGTGGTGGGGACCTGATCAAGTGGGGAGTTTAATAACCATAATATTGCACATGTAATTGTAGATTAATGATACTGAAAAAACAAACCCCAAACTCCTGACCTCCCTGCCTTTACTTACTGTATTGCATCTGCCTGGTAGGACTTCACCACTGGGCAACTCCATCTGACATCTTTGGGGATTCAGGTTTGGAGATACTTCTTCCAGAAAGCCTCTTAGGACTGCCAACACCCTCAACAATGGATCAGGTGGCCCCTTCAGTAGCTGTGTACAAATCCTTTTCACTTTTTGTGCTGGAAAGGCCATACTAGGTTGACCTAGTAGAAAATTCAAATAATACGATAGGATATTGTACAGAAAAGTAGGTCTCCTTTCTCTTTGGACTCCAGTTACCTTTCCCAGTTTCTTAATGCAGATGCAAATAGAAATATATTAAAAAAAATTTTTAGGTGTTCTGTACTTTGTTTTTCCAATTTATGTTGTGTTTTGGTGATAATTATTTCATATAAATCTCATTCTTTTGAAGGGATGCAGTGACTCTTGTATGCATAAATTTACTTAAGCAATATTTGATGGACACCTGGGCTGTTTCTGATTTTGCTCTGAAAAGCAACATCTGCAGAAATGGTTTTGAGCACACTTCAAATCCAAATATTTGAGAATATCTTTTTAATTCTTAGGGTTGGGATTGCTGGATCAAAGGCTTGGTGGATTTTAAATTTTGATATGCTTGAAATAGTCAACTATTTACTCTTCCCATCAACAACCCAACTCCATTGTATTTGAATGTTAGGCCGTCTGCATCAGTAGACTGCGTGTTTTTTTTTTATAGACTTTGTGTTTTTTGAGGGCAGGGAATACCTAGTTATTCACATTTGTCGGGCAGAATTGGTCCTAAATAAATATTTGACTCAATGAATTTCATATCTTGTAGCGCCGAGTCCAGGGCGTGGAACGTAGCAGACTCATCAGATGTTTATTACAATTCTTTCTGCTAACATTTACTGAAGTTTATTAAATGGCAGCATCTGTGCCAAGCGCTTTCACCCTTCACCTCTTTCACACAAGTTCCTTTCTCCCGTATCTATGCATTCATTGGTCGAGACCGACGTCCGCTACTGCCGAGTCACGCCCCATGCCGCCCACAGGGCCGAGAGAAGGCGTGGCCAATGTGCCGCCTGCGACCCAGCCCACCTCTTCTCTTGAGAATCGGGGCGCGCTCGCGGACCGGTGTGTAGTGGGTGGGAGTGCGTTCCGCGATCCCGCGGAGCCGGCGCACGCCTCGTCCCGCCCCTTCGGCACGCAGGCCTTGCGCGAGTTCGCGCACGCGCGAGCTCGCTTACCGGCCAGAACCTCGGTCTGGCCTGCGGGAATCTGGCGGTTGGAGGCCGGGCTGCTGAGGTACTAGGGGTGGAGCCCGAGCCGCCGCCGGAGAAGAGCATGTCTGCCACTCGAGCCAAGAAAGTGAAGATGGCCACCAAATCATGTCCCGAGTGCGACCAACAGGTGGGCGACGGGGACCCGGCACACAGACCGGTGGGGCGGGTGCGCGCGGGCGGAGGACCGTTGCCGGTGGCCGTTGGTTGTGGAGAGGCCGCGTCGTCGGGGTCCTAGCGGCGGAGCGGGCGGGCCTCTGGGCTCGGAGGCCACAGTGGAAGCCCGAGCTGAGCCAGGGGGTTGCCGGGGAAACGCCACGGGCCGCATCCCGGCCAGTGCCCACCTGGCAGTGCACAGAGCCGCAAGTGTCTGTCCCGTGGCCCGGCCGCGCCGGAGGGGGGCGTGGATCGCCGACGGGGGCCCTGTCCCCACCCTCGCTGAGTGGTCTGTCCGGCACCTGGTGACAGTGGCGGGAGACTGGGGCAGAGGCCCGGTCCATTCTGCCCGGACGCGGATGCCTGATGTGCCGGACTCCGAGTCCAGGCTTCTGCCACGCAGGGTTGCTTTGTTTCTATCATATGTGTGTCCTGGACCCCGAAAACTGTCCCCAGCGCGACCTGCGCGAACGCTTAAATGTGACAAAAGGGGCCGCAATGTAATGGTTTTAAGTTTCGGCGAATTTGGATTTTTTCCCTCCTAGATATATTTTTAGCGTAAGAAATCATGAATCCTTTTTTAGTATCATTTTTAATAGAATATTACTGAATAATGCCCCTGTTAAAACTTTTCCCTTCTGGGCGCTCCTCACTTCCCCTACCCACCACGGTACACACAGTTTAAATTTTGGCGTTTCTGCTTGCTGATCATTAAAAAAATATGTGTGTGGTTTCATGAATTTTAAATGACTCTTTTCTACACAGGATTAATGGTTTCATAGCTGTAATTTTTAAAACCTCATTTTACTGTTTCTTAGTTTAAGCATGCCTAATTCTTTGTTAGAATAATAGACGTTCCTATAAACCTTTCCGTCTAATGAGTTAAAACTCTTTCAATTAAAACCATTTGTAAGGGACTGTTCATGCCACATGTAGATCTGGGTGTGATTTTTCTTTTTCACTGATAAATTTTTTCAAAATGACTACCTCTCTCCTCCCCTTTTCCCTTCCCCACTTTCTTTAAAAATCAGGAGTAATTTGAAATGACTTATTTATTTATTTTTGTTAAGGTATTATTGATATACATTTTTATGAAGGTTTCACATGAAAAAACAATGTGATTACTACATTTACCCATATTATCAAAGCCCCACCAATACCCCAATGCAGTCACTGTCCATCAGTGTAGGAAGATGCCACAGATTCACTATTTGCCTTCTCTGTGCTACACTGTTTTCCCCTTGATCCCCCACACCATGTGTACTAAACATAATACCCCTCAATCCCCTTCTCCCTCCCTCCCCACCCGCCCTCCCACATGCCTCCCCTTTGGTAACCACTAGTTCCTTCTTGGAGTCTCTGACATTGCTGCTATTTTGTTCCTTCAGTTTTGCTTCATTGTTACACTCCACAAATAAGGAAAATCATTGGCGCTTGTCTTTCTCCGCCTGGCTTATTTCACTGAGCATAATATCCTCCAGCTCCATCCATGTTGTTGCAAATGGTAGGATTTGTTTTTTATGGCTGAATAGTATTCAATTGTGTCTATGTACCACATCTTCTCTATCCATTCATCTACTGATGGACACTTAGCTTGCTTCCATATCTTGGCTATTGTAAAAGGTGCTGTAATTAACATAGGGTGCATACGTCTTTTTGAATCTGAGAAGATTTATTCTTTGGGTAAATTCCAAGGAGTGGGATTCCCGGGTCAAATGGCATTTCTATTTTTAGTTTTTTGAGGAACCTCCATACTGCTTTCCACAATGGTTGAACTAGCTTACATTCCCACCAGCAGTGTAGGAGGGTACCCCTTTCTCCACATCCTCGCCAGCATTTGTTGTTCTTAGTCTTTTGGATGCTGGCCATCCTTACTGGTGTGGGGTGATATCTCATTGTGGTTTTAATTTGCATTTCCCTGATGATTAGTGATGTGGAGCATCTTTTCATGTGTCTGTTGGCCATCTGAATTTCTTCTTTGGAGAACTATCTCTTCATATCCTCTGCCCATTTTTTAATAGGGTTATTTGCCTTCTGGGTGTTGAGGCATGTAAGTTCTTCATATATTTTGGATGTTAACTCCTTGTCGGATATGTCATTTACAAATATATTCTTCCATACTGTAGGATGTCTTTTTGTTCTTTTGATGGTATCCTTTGCTGTACAGAAGCTTTTTAGTTTGATGTAGTACCATGTGTTCATTTTTGCTTTTGTTTCCCTTGTTCAAGGAGATACGTTCCGAAAGAAGTTGCTTACGTTTACATTCAGATTTTGGCCTATGTTGTCTTCTAAGAGTTTTATGGTTTCATGACTTACATTCAGGTCTTTCATTCATTTCGAGTTTGTTTCTCTGTATGGGGTTAAACAATAATCCAGTTTCATTTTCTTGCATGTAGCTGTCCAGTTTTACCAACATCAGTTGTTAAAGGGCTCTCATTTCCCCATTGTATGTCCATGGCTCCTTTATCGCATATTAATTGACCATATATGGTTGGGTTTGTATATGGGCTCTCTAGTCTGTTCCATTGGTCTATGGTTCTGTTCTTGTGCCAGTACCACATTTCCTTCATTACTGTGGCATTGTAGTAGAGCTTGAAGATGGGGAGCGTAATCCCCCCAGCTTTATTCTTCCTTCTCAGGATTGCTTTGGCTATTTGGGGTCTTTTGAGGTTCCATATGAATTTTAGAACGATTTCCTCTACTTCGACAAAGAATGATATTGGTATTTTGATAGATATTGCATTGAATATGTAGATTGCTTTAGGCAGGATGCCATTTTGACAATATTAATTCTTCCTATCCATGAGCATGGGATGTGTTTCCATTTATTAATATCCTCTTTAATTTCTCTTAGGAGTGTCTTGTTTTCAGGGTATCAGTCTTTCACTTCCTTGGTTAGGTTTATTCCTAGGTATTTTATTCTTTTTGATGCAACTGTGAATGAAATTGTTTTCCTGATTTCTCTTTCTGCTAGTTCATTGTTACTGTATAAGAATGCAACCAAGCAACAGGATACACATTCTTCTCAAGTGCACATGGAACATATTCCAGAATAGACCACATACTAGGCCACAAAAAGAACCTCAGTAATTTCAAAAATATTGAAATCCTACCAACCAACTTCTCAGATCACCAAGGTATAAAACTAGAAATAAATTTTAGAAAGAAATCAAAAAGGCTCACAAATACATGGAGACTTAACAACACTCTCCTAATTAATCAATGGGTTAACGACCAAATCAAAACAGAAATCAGAGAATATATGGAGACTAATGACAACGAGAACACAAAGTCACAACTTCTGTGGGACGCAGCAAAGGCAGTTCTAAGAGGAAAGTATATTGCAATCCAGGCCTATTTAAAGAAGGAAGAACATTCGCAAATGAATAGTCTAAAGACACAATTACTGAAATTGGAAAAAGAAGAACAAATGAGGCCCAAAGTCACCAGAAGGAGGGACATAATAAAGATTAGAGAAGAAATAAATAAAATTGAGAAGAATAAAACAATAGAAAAAATCAATAAAACCAAGAGCTGGTTCTTTGAAAAAATAAACAAAATAGATAAACCCCTAGCCAGACTCATTAAGAGAAAAAGAGAATCTACACACATAAACACAATCAGAAATGAGAAAGGAAAAATCACGACGGACCCCACAGAAATACAAAGAATCATAAGAGAATATTATGAGAATCTATATGCTAACAAGCTGGAAAACATAGAAGAAACGGACGACTTCTTAGAAAAATACAACCTTCCAAGACTGACCAAGCAAGAAACAGAAAAACTAAACAGACCAATCACCAGCGACGAAATCGAATTGGTAATCAAAAAACTACCCAAGAACAAAACCCCCGGGCCTGATGGATTCACCTCTGTATTTTACCAGACATATAGAGAAGAAATAACACCGATTCTCCTTAAAGTTTTCCAAAAAATAGAAGAGGAGGGAATACTGCCAAACTCATTCTATGAAGCCAGCATCAATCTAATGCCAAAACCAGGCAGACACCACAAAAAAAGAAAATTACAGACCAATATCCCTGATGAACATAGATGCAAAAATACTCAACAAAATATTAGCAAACCGAATTCAAAAATACATCAAGAGGATCATACACCATGATCAAGTGGGGTTCATCCCAGGGATGCAAGGATGGTACAACATTCGAAAATGCATCAACATCATCCACCACATCAACAAAAAGAAGAACAAAAACCACATGATCATCTCCATAGATGCTGAAAAAGCATTTGACAAAATTCAGCATCCATTCCTGATTAAAATTCTCAACAAAATGGGTATAGACGGCAAGTACCTCAACATCATAAAGGCTATATATGATAAACCCACAGCTAATATCATACTTAATGGCTAGACGCTGAAAGCTTTTCATCTAAGATCGGGAACAAAACAGGGATGCCCACTCTCTCCACTGTTATTCAACATAGTACTAGAGGTCCTAGCCACAGCAATCAGACAAAACAAAGACATACAAGGCATCCAGATTGGTAAAGAAGAAGTCAAATTGTCAGTATTTGCAGATGACATGATACTGTACATAAAAAACCCTAAAGATTCCATTCCAAAACTACTAGAATTAATATCTGAATTCAGCAAAGTTGCAGGATACAAAATTAACACACAGAAATCTGTTGCTTTCCTATGCACTAATGATGAACTAACAGAAAGAGAAATCAGAAAAACAATTCCATTCACAATTGCATCAAAAAGAATAAAATACCTAGGAATAAACCTAACGAAGGAAGTGAAAGACCTGTACTCTGAAAACTACAAGACACTCCTAAGAGAAATTAAAGAGGACACTAACAAATGGAAATGCATCCCATGCTCTTGGCTAGGAAGAATAAATATTGTCAAAATGGCTATACTACCTAAAGCAATCTACAGATTCAATGCAATCCCTATCAAACTACCAACAGCTTTCTTCAATGAACTGGAACAAATAATTCTAAAATTCATATGGAACCACAAAAGACCCCGAATAGCCAAAGCAATCCTGAGAAGGAGGAATAAAACAGGGGGAATTACACTCCCTGACTTCAAGCTCTACTACAAAGCCACAGTAATCAAGACAATTTGGTATTGGCACAAAAACAGACCCACAGACCAGTGGAACAGAATAGAAAATCCAAACATTAACCCAAACATATACAGTCAATTAATATTTGATAAAAGTGCCTTGGATATACAATGGGGAGATGACAGCCTCTTCAGCAGCTGGTGTTGGAAAAACTGGACAGCTACATGTAAGAGAATGAAACTGGACTACTGTCTAGCCCCATACACAAAGGTAAACTCAAGGTGGATCAAAGACCTGAATGTAAGTCATGAAACCATAAAACTCTTAGAAAAAAACATAGGCAAAAATCTCTTGGACATAAACATGAGCAACTTCTTCATGAACATATCTCCCCGGGCAAGGGAAACAAAAGCAAAAATGAACAAGTGGGACTATATCAAGCTGAAAAGCTTCTGTACAGCAAAGGACACCATCAGAAGAACAAAAAGACATCCTACAGTATGGGAGAATATATTCATAAAAAACGTATCTGATAAAGGGTTGACATCTAAAATATATAAAGAACTCATGCACCTTAACAAACAGAAAGCAAATAATCCAATTAAGAAATGGGCAGAGGACATGAATAGACACTTCTCCAAAGAAGAAATTCAGATGGCCAACAGGCACATGAAAAGATGCTCCACGTCGCTAATCATCAGAGAAATGCAGATTAAAACCACAATGAGATATCACCTCACACCAGTGAGGATGGCCAACATCCAAAACACAAACAACAACAAATGTTGGCGAGGATGTGGAGAAAAGGGAACCCTCCTACACTGCTGGTGGGACTGCAAATTAGTTCAACCATTGTGGAAAGCAGTATGGAGGTTTCTCAAAAAAACTCAAAATAGAAATACCATTTGACCCAGGAATTCCACTCCTAGGAATTTACCCCAAGAATACAGCAGCCCAATTGAAAGGTACAGATGCACCCCTATGTTTATCGCAGCACTATTTACAATAGCCAAGAAATGGAAGCAACCTAAGTGTCCATCAGTAGATGAATGGGTAAAGATGTGGTACATATACACAATGGAATATTATTCAGCCATAAGAAGAAAACAAATCCTACCATTTGCAACAACATGGATGGAGCTAGAGGGTATTATGCTCAGTGAAATAAGCCAAGCTGAGAAAGACAAGTATCAAATGATTTCACTCATATGTGGAGTATAAGAACAAAGAAAAAGTACTGAAGGAACAAAACAGCAGCAGACTCACAGAACCCAAGAACGGACTAATAGTTACCAAAGGGAAAGGGACTGGGGAAAATGGGCGGGAAGGGAGGGATAAGAGGGAAAAAGGGGCATTACGATTAGCAGATGTAATGTTGGGGGGGCATGGGGAGGGCAGTACAACTCAGAGAAGACAAGTAGTGATTCTAAAGCATCTCACTACGCTGATGGACAGTGACTGTAATGGGGTTGGTGGCGCGGACCTGATGAAGGGGTAGTTCAATAACCATAATATTGCACATGTAATTGTAGATTAATGATAATAAAAAAAATTATATTAAAAAAAAAGAATGTAACCAATTTCTGCATATTAGTATTGTATCCTGCAACTTAGGTGAATTCAGTTATTAGTCCTAGTACTTTTGGAGTGGATTCTTTAGGATTTTTTATGTACATTATCATGTCATGTGCAAACAGGGACAGTAACTTCTTTGTTGCCAATCTGTATGCCTTTTATTTCTTGTGTTATCTGATTGCCGTGGGTAGGACCTCCAGAACTATGTTGAATAAAAGTCGGGAGAGTGGGCATCCTGTCTTTTCTCAATCTTAAAGGAAAAGCCTTCACCTTCTTGCTGTTAAGTATAATGTTGGCTGTGGGTTTGTCATATATGGTCTTTATTATGTTGAGGTACTTGCCCTCTATAGCCATTTTGTTGAGAGTTTTTATCATGAATGCATGTTGAATTTTGTCAAATGCTTTTTCAGCATCTGTGGAGAAGATCATGTGGTTTTTGTTCTTCTTTCTGTTGATGTGGTGGATGATGTTGATGGATTTTCTAATGTACCATCCTTGCATCCTTGGAATAAATCCTACTTGATCATGATGGATGATCTTTTTGATGTATTTTTGAATTTGGTTTGCCAATATTTTGTTGAGTATCTTTGCATCCATGTTCATCAGGGATATTGGTCTGTAATTTTCCTTTTTTTTGGTGCCTTTGCCTGGTTTTCATATTTAGAGTTATTGTGTCCTCATAGAATTGGTTTGAGATTATTCCCTCCTCTTCTACTTTGGAAAACTTTAAGGAGATGGGTATTAGGTCTTCACTAAATGATAAAATTCAGCAGTGAAGCCATGTGGGCCAGGAGTTTTGTTCTTAGGTAGTTTTTTGATTACCAATACAGTTTTGTTGCTGGTAATTGGTCTGTTCAGATTTTCTGTTTCTTTCTGGGTCAGCCTTGGAAGGTTGTATTTTTCTGGAAAGTTGTCCATTTCTTTTAGGTTATCTAGTTTGTAAACATATAATTTTCATAGTATTCTCTCATACTTCTCTGTATTTCTGTGGTGTCCATAGTGATTTTTCCTTTTTCATTTCTGATTCTATTTTTGTGTGTAGACTCTCTTTTTTTCTTGTTAGGTCTGGCTAGGGATTTATCTATTTTGTTTATTTTTTCGAAGAATCAGCTCCTGCTTTCATTGATTCTCTCTATTGTTTTATTCTTCTCTATTTTATTTATTTCTCCTCTAATCTTTATTATGTCCCTCCTTCTACTGACTTTGGGCATCATTTGTTATTCTTTTTCTAGTTACGTGAACTGTGAGTTTAGACTGCTCATAGGGGATTGTTCTTCTTTCCTGAGGTACGCCTGTATTGCAATATACTTTCCTCTTAACACGGCCTTCGCTGTGTCCCACCAATTTTTCAGTGTTGCATTATTGTTGTAATTTGTCTCCATATATTGTTTAATCTCTTTTTTATTTGGTCATTGATCCATTGGTAATTTAGGAGCATGTTGTGAAGCTTCCTTGTGTTTGTGGAATTTTTCATTTTCTTTGCGTTATTTATTTGTAGTTTCATACCTTTGTGGTCTGAGAAACTGGTTGGTACAATTTCAAGCTTTGTGAATTTGCAGAGGCTCTTTTTGTGGGCTAGTGTATGATATTCTTGAAAATGTTCCATGTGAACTTGAGAAGAATGTGTATTCTGCTGCTTTTGGGTGTAGAGCTCTGTAGATGTCTGTTAGGTCCATCTGTTCTGTTGTGTTGTCCAGTGCCTCTGTCTCCTTACTTATTTTCTGTCTGGTTGATCTGTCCTTGAGAGTGAGTGGAGTGTTGAAGTCACCTAGAATTAATTCCTTGCATTCTATTTCTCCTTTTAATTCTGTTAGCATTTGTTTCACATATGTATGTGCTCCTGTGTTGGGCCCATAGATATAATGGTTATATCTTCTTGTTTGATTGACCCTTTTATCATTATGTAATGTCCTTCTTTGTCCCTTGTGACTTTCTTTGTTTTGAAGTCTATTTTGTTTGATACAAGTACTGCAAGTCCTGCTTTTCTCTCCCTATGAATTGCATGAAATATCTTTTTCCATCCCTTCACTTTTAGTCTGTGTATGTCTTTGGGTTTAAAGTGAGTTTCTTGTTGGCAGCATATAGATGGGTCTTGTTTTTTTATCCATTCAGTGACCCTGTGTCTTTTGATTGGTGCATTCAGTCCATTTACATTTAGGGTGATTATCGATAGGTATGTACTTATTGCCACTGCAGGCTTTAGATTCATGGTTACCAAAGGTTCTAGGTTAACTTCCTTACTATCTAAGAGTCTAACTTAACTCACTTAATATGGTATTACAAACACAGTCTAGAGGTTCTTTTTTTTTCTTCCTCCTTTTTCTTCCTCCTCCATTCTTTTTGTATTAGGTATCATATTCTGTACTCTTTCTCTATCCCTTGATTGACTTTGGAGATAGTTATTTTAATATTGGCAGTTGCTTAGTAATTGGCTCTTCTGCTTTCCTTAGTACGGTTTTATCAGCTCTGGTGACAGCTATTAAACCTTAGGAACACTTCCATCTATAGCAGTCCCTCCAAAATACACTGCAGAGATGGTTTGTGCGAGGTAAATTCTCTTAGCTTGTGCTTTTCTGGAAATTGTTTAATCCCTCCTTCAAATTTAAATGATAATCTTGCCAGATAAAGTATTCTTGGTTCAAGGCCTTTCTGCTTCATTGCATTAAATACATCATGCCACTCCCTTCTGGCCTGTAAGGTTTCTGCTGAGAAGTCTGATAGCCTGATGTGCTTTCCTTTGTAGGTGATCTTATTTCTCTCTCTGGCTGCTTTTAATAGTCTGTCCTTATCCTTGATCTTTGTCATTTTAATTACTATATGTCTTGCTGTTGTCTTCCTTGGGTCCCTTGTGTTGGGAGATCTGTCCATCTCCATGGCCTGAGAGACTATCTCCTTCACCAGACTGGGGAAGTTTTCAGCAATTACCTCCGCAAAGACACTTTCTATCCCTTTTTCTTTCTCTTCTTCTTCTGGTACCCCTATAGTAAGAATATTGTTCCGTTTGGATTGGTTACACAGTTCTCTCAATATTCTTTCATTCTTGGAGATCCTTTGTTCTCTCTGTGCCTCAACTTCTTTGTATTCCTCTTCTCTAGTTTCTATTTCATTTATTGTCTCCTCCACTCTATCCAATCTGCTTTTAATACCCTCCATTGTGCTCTTCAACGATTGGCTCTCCAACCGGAGTTCTTTTCTGAGTTCTTGAATATCTTTCCATACCTCTGTGAGCATGTTAATGATTTTTATTTTGAACTCCCTTTCAGGAGGAGTCATGAGGTTGATGTCATTTAAATCTTTCTCAGGAGTGATATTAATAATTTTACTCTGAACCAGGTTCTTTTGGCATTTCATATTTGTATATGGCATCCTCTAGTGCCCAGAAGCTCTACTCCCTGGAGATGCTCCACCCCTGAAGCAATGTCAGGGGTTGCAGGGGAGTGGTATTGGTGCCTGGGCGGAGGAAAGAGCTGTTTCCTGCTACCTGGCTGCTATGCGTGTCTCCATTGCCTGAACCAGTGGGCTGAGCACATAGGTATAAGCCTCTATGCTTTGCATTTGTAGTTGCTGTAGACAGATCTTCCCTCTGGCTGGCCTAATGCCAGGGTAGGGTTTTCCAGTTTGTGAGCCAGGTGGGGCTGGCCCGGAGAAAGGTGCAGTATGCTGTGTATTATGGAGAGGGTCTTTAGAGCTGTGTAGCCAGCCAGGGAGCTGGAGCACTTGATGGTTGTTTAAGGAGGAAGATTTCTTTTTCCTCCTTAAATATGAGAGTCTATATAGCAAAGTTCCTAACCTGCTGGGCAGAGTGCACCCGGACAATTTTGTCTACCTGTCCTCTCTTCTGAGCAGTAAGCTCTGTGCAATGCTTGCCCCTTTAGTAGCCCTCTTGCTAAGGGGTTCTTTGTTAGGAAGTCTCTCAGACTGGCTGCCTTTCTTTTGTCCCAGAGTAGCTGGATATGGATCCCTGCTTTCCACAAGTGGCTGGAATCTCAGTCTCTCCAGGAATTCTGCCTGTCTTAGCTTTCCAACCCTGTAATCACGGGAGTATCATGCAAGCACCATGAAATGTAGGTTTGTGCTCCCAAAGCAGATCTCTGGAGTTAGGTATTCAGCAGTCCCAGGCCTCCACTCCCTCCCTGCTCCGTTTCTCTTCCCCCCCGCCAGTGAGCTGGGTTGGGGGAAGGCCTTGGGTCCCGCTGGGCCACAGCTTTGGGACCTTACCCTGTTCTGTGAGGTCTGCTCTTTTCTCCATGTGTATGCAGTCTGGCACCATCCTCTTTCTTGTTGCTCTTTCAGGATTAGTTGTATTAATTATATTTTTGTATTATATGTGGTTTTAGGAGGAAGCCTGTGTCTCACCTTTCAAGCCTCCATCTTTAATCCAATCATTTTCTACTCTTTGCTCGACTTATTTTTTAATAAGCTGATTTTAGCGTAGTCTTCAACGAGTAATCCTATAGGTTGATCATATCTTAAAACAGAAAAGTTGCATGTTTTATTCAGCATCATTTATGGAAAGTGGTAGAAATGCTGATCAGAGAAAGATTGTGCAAGGAGAATTACAGTTTATTGATCTAACAAGTTTATTGAGTATGCAGTATAAAAATACTTTTGTCAGGTTTTTCCAAAGAGCTAAACTTCCATTCTTGCTGTTTAAACCAAATTTGTTAAATTCTGACAAAATTGGACTTTGCAATTTAAGTCTCTTTGCAGGAGATTATTTCAATATTTAAATCATTTCCATTTATGTCAATTGTGTAGAAGTATAACGTGTACATGGTATGCATTATGTATTCCAGTTTCTGTAGGACATAAATTATTGCAAATCCTGACCTTGTTTTACTTGTCATAAAGTAACCTTTTGGGAGAAATAACCTGTTTTTAATATCCTGGTTGAAGAGGAAAGGGTAATAAACTTGTAGGAGTCTGTAACTCTTCAATAAAACATGATCATTTTATTTGGAAAAATTTCTTTTTTGATATACACACACAATCCCACTTCCAGGTGCCATTACAAAGTACCGTAGATTGGGTGGCTCAGTAGTAACTTACTATCTCACAGTCCTGGAGGCTGGAAGCCCAAGATCTGGAAGAGAGATCGAGCTTTCTGATATTTTATAAGGGTACTAATCCCATGACAAAGGCCCGACCCTCACAACCTTACCTAAATCAAATCATCGCCAAGTACCGTCACATTGGGGGTTAGGGCTTCAGTGTATGAATTGGGGTTGGGGGAGGACACAATTCATTGCAGGTTATGACCCTATAGCAAGCTACTACCTAATTTAAAATGTTTGTTCATTTTGTTCTTTATTCTAAATACAACATACATGAGGACTAATGAAAATTTCTGATGGATTTTAAAAGCGATTTATCTTTTACTATAAGGAACTGGATTGAAGAAAATAATAGATTAATTTCAGCTTTCCAATTTTTTGAAAGTAAAAGCTTCTTTAAGAAAAGTAGAAGTTACAAATGAGAAAAAAAGTTATAATACAGAAAGCCATTAAACAATATTGGAATACTGCTGTTAATTCTAAGTTGCCTGATGAATGTTAAATTAAAATTTAGGTAGAGTTTGTAAACATAAATGTAAATCTCTAAAATTTGGAGAGGTTACCCTAATTTAATAGATTTACATATGTTTTGTGTGGAAGTTTAAAATCTGGTCGAGATCAGCAAACAAAAAGACCTAGATTTTCAGTTGCTTTATAACATCACCTTTACATGCCTCTGTTGAAAACATAGTTCTGACAAAACAGCAGCGGACTCACAGAATCCAAGGGCCTAGCAGTTACCAAAGGGAAAGGGACTGGGAAGGGTGGGTGGGAAGGGAGGGAGAAGGGGAAAAAGGGGCATTACGATTAGCACACATAATGTAGGGCGGGGCACAGGGATGGCGGTATAGCACAGAGAAGACAAGTAATGACTCTAGCATCCTACTACGCTGATGGACAGTGACTGTAATGGGTTATGTGGTGGGGACTTGATAATAGGGGGAATCTAGTAACCACAGTGTTGCCCATGTGATCTTACATTAATGATACCAATATAAAAAAAAAAGAAAATACAGTTCTGAAACATCTAAACTTTAAAAGTTTAGATTTTCAAAGGGTTTCACATCCACAAACTTAAATTACTATGTCATTTTGTGTAGTGGTATTTAAGATTCTTGTTAATTTTCTGGCATCTTTGTGTCTGTTTCTGTTTGTGCCTCAATTTTTAAGATACATTAGCTTTTTTTCCCCATTTATAGGAAATTTTATGTCACATATAGTAAACATGTCCATTTCTAGGTAGCTTTGATTCTCTCAGCAGCAAAGAATGTAAATGAGCTCTCTGTTATTTTTGAGCTTTTTAAAATCAGTGAAACAATATAAGATTTCATTTCTTGCAGTTCTTTTTAACCTGTTTTACTTGCAAAAGATATAAAAAACTTCAGTGTATTCTTTAAGGAATAAATTGATACAGAATAAGCCATCAGTAAACAAAATTTTGTATTTTTTTTTTCCCATTATAAAGTCCTGAGAGCATAGCATGAGAACTTTCATGAGCTACTATCTTTGGCATTACAACTAAAATTTGAAGGATGTTTAGGGTGTTTGTTTAAAATTCAATTTATACTATAATTTGAAGAGATTGATATTACCTAAATTGTCTGTCCTTTCTAATTCTTTTTATAGGATCTGGGGTGTGATGGTAGTTGGTTGTTTTTTTTCCGAGGCTGGAGTCCAGGAGGGAACTTTCCATTTTAAAAAGGACTTTAGGTTGACTTAACTCAGGTACCAGAATGTTTTTTGAGCATAAAACACTAACTAATTAAGGGATGCAAATCAACCTGTCAATTGAATCAGTCAGTGTTTATGTATTCTTCATCCCGAAGCCAAATGTACATTTCTCATCTAATTGCAGCACTCTTATTTCTGGACAAGGGTTGTTAATAATTTTCTTGTGTATAAGACAGATACCTAAATTTAAGTTTATTGAGTTCAGTAGCTGGAAGAAATGCTGAGGAGCAAGGATCTTTTGATTAAGAACATCATGTTTCTGTGTTTTTTGGATAGCATAATATAAAACAATTTACCTTACTGTGGATGCCCTTAGTGATGTGTTTAGTGTAAAGGAAATAAGTCCATACCTTTGAGCCTGATTTCTGTGAAGATGTGAAATTTTTAATATGACACACATATCTATTTTGGGCAGATATTACACTATTAAAAATGTAACATTACATTTTCTGTCATGGTTTGAAAGAATCTCATCACATTAATAAAACAAGCTGTTAGATATATCTGGGGTTCATTTATTTTTATAGGATTCATTGTTATTTTTACTTAAATATAAACTAGAGAGCCTTTGTTCAGTATTTTTATGCCAAAATATTTTGCTTAATTAAATTATCTTCTGGAATTAAATCATATTCCAGAATATGAAGTATTCTTTAGGTAATGGATAAAAAGCTTTGTAATTGTAACTGAAGTTTTATGCAAGCAAAACAACAAGAAAACAATCTTACACAGGGAATAGCAGTTTTCTGACTTTAATTATTCTGTGAGTACTTTCTGTTGAGATTAATTTCTGGTTTTAGGTGAACATGTCTTAATTCCAAGGATCATTAAAGTTAATACCAGTGAAAAGCTTCTGGGGAGAAATCTATAATTTCTTTCAATGATTTTCAGTAATATTTGATTTTTAAGAAATATTGATATACGGACTTCCGGGAAGATGGCGGTGTGAGCAGGGCGGCAGAAATCTCCTCCCAACACTATGTTTATCTACGAAAACACAGCAAATACATCTATTCCTAAAAGAGAGACGAGAATACACGGGAAAGCGCACAGCATGCAGCTACACCCGAGAGGACTCGGCACCCCAAGAGGCGGGTAAGATATGAAGCCGCGACCCAGCGGGACCCGAGCACCCCCCCACCCCAGCGCACCGGCGGGAGGAGAGGATTCAGAGCCGGGAGGGAGTGGAAGTACACCCCGCGAAGTAGCCAGCCCCGGTGATCTGCGCGGGGAGCGCTGACCCACATTGCGCAGTGCAGCGGAGACTGTAGACAGAGGGCCAGGATCTGAGCGGGGAACGCGCCAGGGTGCTTGCAGCCGGCTCCGGGGAAGGAAAAAAAAAAAGCGCGCGCTTTCTTCAGCGGTCTTAAAGAGACAGGAGCCCAGCAGAGGAGGCGGACCACCCCAGCACACTCAGCCCAGCAGGCTGGGAGTCCTGGGGAGTTTCAGACGCCTTAGGTGGCGACTGAGGAAGCGTAGCCATACTTACACTTCTCACTGAGATCAACAGCCTCCTATTCGTTTCCACCCCTGCCAGAGCGATAAAGGGCCCTGCAGAGCAGCGCAGGCACAGCTGTGGAATAGTGGGGCAATAGCGCCACCTACAGCATTCCCACAGAATCTACGTCCGGTGGGCGTTTTTTTTTCTTTTTTTTGTTTTCGTTTTTTCTTTTCTTTTTT
Organism: Smutsia gigantea; assembly: GCA_032199065.1. Classification (NCBI taxonomy): domain Eukaryota; kingdom Metazoa; phylum Chordata; class Mammalia; order Pholidota; family Manidae; genus Smutsia; species Smutsia gigantea. The sequence goes on from JAVSCE010018835.1 coordinate 138,779, forward strand.
TTCTTTTTTATTCTCTTTTTTTTTCTCCTCTTTTTAAAGTCTTAAAGAGCCCAGCTGACATACGTGGCAACTATCAGTGACCAATTCTATAGCCATGAAAAGACAGGGGAATATGGTTCAGACCAAAATCAACCAGACAACCCCAGAGAGGGAGTCTGAAGGGATGGAAATGCACAGTCTTCCTGAAAAAGAATTCAGAATAAAAGTCAGAACCATGCTGATGGACCTACAGAGAAATGTGCAAGAGCTGAGGGAGGAAGTGAGGGAAGTGAGGAAAGACAATGCAGAAATCAGACAAGCGATCGACACGCTTAACAGCAGAATGGATGAGATGCAAGAGACTGTTAATGGAATAGAAATCAGAGAACAGGAGTACAGAGCAGCTGAGGCAGAGAGAGATAAAAGGATTTCTAGGAATGAAAGAATATTAAGAGAACTGTGTGACCAATCCAAACGGAACCATATTCGCATTATAGGAGTACCAGAGGACGAAGAGAGAGAAAAAGGGATAGAAAGTGTCTTTGAAGAAATAATTGCCGAAAATTTTCCCTCGCTGGGGAAGGAAATAGTCTCGCAGTCCACCGAAGCTCATAGATCTCCCAACACAAGGGACCCAAGGAAGACAACACCAAGACACATAATAATTAAGATGGCAAAGATCAAAGATAAAGACAGGGTATTAAAGGCAGCTAGAGAGAGAAAAAAGATCACCTACAAAGGAAAACCCATCAGACTATCATCAGACTTCTCAACAGAAACCTTACAGGCCAGAAGAGAATGGCATGATATATTTAACGTTATGAAACAGAAGGGCCTCGAACCAAGAATATTGTATCCAGCACGATTATCATTTAAATATGATGGAGGGATTAAACAATTTCCAGACAAATGAAAGTTGAGAAAGTTTGCCTCTCATAAACCACCACTACAGGATATCTTAAATGGACTGCTCTAGATGGAAGCACACCTAAGGCTAAAAAGATGTTACCAGAGAATATAAAATCATAGCAAAGAAAGCAGACCATCCAAATACTAACTAAAGGCAAAGAATAAAACACCTATTATAGAAAGAATGGAGGAGGAGGAATAAGAAGGGAGAGAAATAAAGAAACATCAGACAGTGTTTACAATAACTTAACAAGAAAGTTAAGTCAGATTGTTAGATAGTAAAGAAGCAACCCTTAAACCCTTGGTAATCACAAATCTAAAGCCAGCAATGGCAATAAGTACATACCTATCAGTAATCACCCTAAATGTAAATGGACTGAATGCACCAATCAAAAGACACAGAGTAACAGAATGGATAAAAAAGCAAGACCCATCTATATGCTGCCTACAAGAAACTCACCTCAAATCCAAAGATATACACAGACTAAAAGTGAAGGGATGGAAAAAGATATTTCATGCAAACAACAAAGAGAAAAAAGCAGGTGTTGCAGTACTTGTATCAGACAAAATAGACTTCAAAACGAAGAAAGTAGCAAAAGATAAGAAGGACATTACATAATGATAAAGGGGTCAGTCCAACAAGAAGATATAACCATTATAAATATATATGCACCCAACACAGGAGCGCCAGCGTATGTGAGACAAATACTAACAGAATTAAAGGAGGAAATAGACAGCAATGCATTCATCTTAGCAGACTTCAACACACCACTCACTCCAGAGGACAGATCAACTAGACAGAAAATAAGTAAAGACACAGAGGCACTGAACAACAGCTAGAACAGATGGACCTAACAGACATCTACAGAACTCTACACCCAAAAGCAACAGGATACACATTCTTCTCAAGTGTACATGGAACATTTTCCAGAATAGACCACATACTAGGCCATAAAAAGAACCTCAGTAATTTCAAAAATATTGAAATCCTACCAACGAACTTCTCAGATCACCAAGGTATAAAACTAGAAATAAATTTTAGAAAGAAATCAAAAAGGCTCACAAATACATGGAGACGTAACAACACTCTCCTAATTTATCAATGGGTTAATGACTAAATCAAAACAGAAATCAGAGAATATATGGAGACTAATGACAACAACACAAAGCCACAACATCTGTGGGACGCCTCAAAGGCAGTTCTAAGAGGAAAGTATATTGCAATCCAGGCCTATTTAAAGAAGGAAGTACATTCCCAAATAAATAGTCTAAAGACACAATTACTGAAATTGGAAAAAGAAGAACAAATGAGGCCCAAAGTCACCAGAAGGAGGGACATAATAAAGATTAGAGAAGAAATAAATAAAATTGAGAAGAATAAAACAATAGAAAAAATTAATGAAACCAAGAGCTGGTTCTTTGAAAAAATAAACAAAATAGATAAACCCCTAGCCAGACTCATTAAGAGAAAAAGAGAATCTACACACATAAACACAATCAGATTTGAGAATGGGAAAATCACGACGGACACCACAGAAATACAAAGAATCATAAGAGAATATTATGAGAATCTATATGCTAACAAGCTGGAAAACATAGAAGAAATGGACAACTTAGAAAAATACAACCTTCCAAGACTGACCAAGCAAGAAACAGAAAAACTAAACAGACCAATCACCAGTGACGAAATCGAATTGGTAATCAAAAAACTACCCAAGAACAAAACCCCTGGGCCTGATGGATTCACCTCTGAATTCTACCAGACATATAGAGAAGAAATAACACCCATTCTCCTTAAAGTTTTCCAAAAAATAGAAGAGGAGGGAATACTTCCAAACTCATTCTATGAAGCCAGCATCACTCTAATACCAAAACCGGGCAAAGCCCTCACCAAAAAAGAAAATTACAGACCAATATCCCTGATGAACGTAGATGCAAAAATACTCAACAAAATATTAGCAAACCGAATTCAAAAATACATCAAGAGGATCATACACCATGATCAAGTGGGATTCATCCCAGGGATGCAAGGATGGTACAACATTCGAAAATCCATCAACATCATCCACCACATCAACAAAAAGAAGAACAAAAACCACATGATCATCTCCATAGATGCTGAAAAAGCATTTGACAAAATTCAGCATCCATTCCTGATTAAGACTCTCAACAAAATGGGTATAGAGGGCAAGTACGTCAACATCATAAAGGCTATATATGACAAACCCACAGCTAACATCATACTTAACGGCGAGACGTTGAAAGCTTTTCATCTAAGATCGGGAAAAACGGATGCCCACTCGCTCCACTGTTATTCAACATAGTACTAGAGGTCCTAGCCACAGCAATCAGACAAAACAAAGACATGCAAGGCATCCAGATTGGTAAAGAAGAAGTCAAATTGTCACTATTTGCAGATGACATGATACTGTACATAGAAAACCCCAACGATTGCATTCTAAAACTACTAGAATTAGTATCTGAATTCAGCAAAGTTGCAGAATACAAAATTAACACACAGAAATCTGTTGCTTTCCTATACACTAATGATGAACTACCAGAAAGAGAAATCAGAAAAACAATTCCATTCACAATTGCATCAAAAAGAATAAAATCCCTAGGAATAAACCTAACGAAGGAAGTGAAAGACCTGTTCTCTGAAAACTACAAGACACTCCTAAGAGAAATTAAAGAGGACACTAACAAATGGAAATGCATCCCATGCTCTTGGCTAGGAAGAATAAATATTGTCAAAATGGCTATACTACCTAAAGCAATCTACAGATTCAATGCAATCCCTATCAAACTACCAATAGCTTTCTTCAATGAACTGGAACAAATAATTCTAAAATTCATATGGAACCACAAAAGACCCCGAATAGCCAAATCAATCCTGATAAGGGGGAATAAAACAGGGGGAGTTACACTCCCTGACTTCAAGCTCTACTACAAAGCCCCAGTAATCAAGACAATTTGGTATTGGCACAAAAACAGACACACAGACCAGTGGAACAGAATAGAAAATTCATACATTAACCCAAACACATACGGTCAATTAATATTTGATAAAGGAGCCTTGGATATACAATGGGGAGATGACAGCCTCTTCAGCAACTGGTGTTGGAAAAACTGGACAGCTACATGTAAGAGAATGAAACTGCACTACTGTCTAGCCCCATACACAAAGGTAAACTCAAGGTGGATCAAAGACCTGAATGTAAGTCATGAAACCATAAAACTCTTAGAAAAAAACATAGGCAAAAATCTCTTGGACATAAACATGAGCAACTTCTTCATGAACATATCTCCCCGGGCAAGGGAAACAAAAGCAAAAATGAACAAGTGGGACTATATCAAGCTGAAAAGCTTCTGTACAGCAAAGGACACCATCAGTAGAACCAAAAAGACATCCTACAGTATGGGAGAATATATTCATAAAAAACGTATCTGATAAAGGGTTGACATCCAAAATATATAAAGAACTCATGCACCTTAACAAACAGAAAGCAAATAATCCAATTAAGAAATAGGCAGAGGACATGAATAGACACTTCTCTAAAGAAGAAATTCAGATGGCCAACAGGCACATGGAAAGATGCTCCACATCGCTAATCATCAGAGAAATGCAGATTAAAACCACAATGAGATATCACCTCACACCAGTGAGGATGGCCAACATCCCAAAACACAAACAACAACAAATGTTGGCGAGGATGTGGAGAAAAGGGAACCCTCCTACACTGCTGGTGGGACTGCAAATTAGTTCAACCATTGTGGAAAGCAGTATGGAGGTTCCTCAAAAAACTCAAAATAGAAATACCATTTGACCCAGGAATTCCACTCCTAGGAATTTACCCTAAGAATGCAGCAGCCCAATTTGAAAAGGACAGATGCACCCCTATGTTTATTGCAGCACTATTTACAATTGCCAAGAAATGGAAGCAACCTAAGTGTCCATCAGTAGATGAATGGATAAAGAAGATGTGGTACATATACACAATGGAATATTATTCAGCCATAAGAAGAAAACAAATCCTACCATTTGCAACAACATGGATGGAGCTAGAGGGTATTATGCTCAGTGAAATAAGCCAAGCCGAAAAAGACAAGTATCAAATGATTTCACTCATATATGGAGTATAAGAACAAAGAAAAAATACTGAAGGAACAAAACAGCAGCAGACTCACCGAACCCAAGGACGGACTAATAGTTACCAAAGGGAAAGGGACTGGGGAAAATGGGCGGGAAGGGAGGGATAAGAGGGAAAAAAGGGCATTACGATTAGCAGATGTAATGTTGCGGGGGCACGGGGAGGGCAGTACAACTCAGAGAAGACAAGTAGTGATTCTTTAGCATCTCACTACGCTGATGGACAGTGACTGCAATGGGGTTTTTGGGGGGGACCTGATGAAAGGGTTGTTTAATAACCATAATATTGCACATGTAATTGTAGATTAATGATAATAAAATAAATTATATTAAAAAATATTTATATACTGGAAGTGGAGAAAAGAGCCACTTATAAATATTTTACAGACTTAGAAGCCTAAAGAGCTTAACTATTTTATCCAGTGTCCTTCCTGGAGCTGACTCTGTAAGACTGTAGATCTCAACTCCTACTTTCTCTACAGTCTATTTTGTTTGTACTATACTTTTGCTTCTCAAACGGGTTGTTGTATACTGTTCTGTCAATGGTAGTTGGCATTTTACCCTCTCATTTTAGAACCTGAATAATTTTCAGTTCTTTTCCTTTTTGAAATATCTGGAAGATCTACCTTTTCCATTTCTATCCTCACTATTCTAGTAGGACCCTCATAATCTTATGCTGGGATGCTTAAATGACTTCCCTACCATGCCCTCTTTTCTAATTTGTGCCCCACTGCTTTCAAATGAATATTTTAGGAAATGGTACCTTTTTTCTTACATACTTTCCTTGTCTGTGACCTTATTATGGTTTTCTATTGGTTACTCATATCAGCATGTGTTTATCGTGCATTTACTATATTCATATTGTAACAAGAAGGTGAAAATGTATAGGATACAATAGCCATCTCAAATAATTTGTAAGGAGGTGGGGTTTAAATAAATCCATGCTTCCTTCTTCAAGTAATCTATCATTCAGTTCAGGAGACTACTTAAACACTGAGAAGAAGTTTAACAACACAAAAATAGTAATTGATATACTTTTTTTTTCCTACAGGTTCCTGTTGCGTGTAAATCATGTCCTTGTGGTTACATATTTATAAGCAGAAAACTTTTAAATGCAAAACACCCAGAGAAATCACCACCTTCTACAGGTAATTGTGAGTTTGCCACATTTTTAGCTTTTTGATGTATAAATTTAAAATTTCTGTGAATTTACTGTTTACATTTTGTTGAAGTTAAAAATCCAAATCTCTTGAACTATGTCTTTGATTACTAGCTATTGAAATCAGCTTATGACATTAGTTTGCTCTTTGTTCCATTTAAATGTTAACTTCCTTACAGTGCTAATTAAGCTTGCAACAGATTTTCTGTTTTTTATTTTTGGAGGATGGAGAGCCACTGAAGCATTTTAAGCAAGGGAGTGACCTAATCTGATTTTTTAAAATTAAAAAAGAAATTAAATGAAGGTATAATTGATATTCAATAAATTGCACGTATTTAAAGTGCACATATTTAAAGTTTGATAAGTTTTGTCATATGTTCATACTAATTAAACAATCACCACAATCAAGATAATTCCCAAGTTTTCTAATTCTCTTTTCTAGTCTTAGTTCTCTTTTCTAATGTCTCCTTGGTTTTCCTACCCCCAGATAACAACTGATGTGCTTTCTGTCACTATTCTATAACTTCATATAAATGGAATCATACAATATGTATTTTTTTTGCATGGTTTCTTTCACTGAGCATAACTTGAGATTCAGCCATGTTGTCATGTATTTCAATAAGAATTTATTCCTTTTTATTATTGCTTAGTAGTATTCTTTATATGGATATGCCATAATTTGTTTATTCACTGGTTAATGGACTTTGGGTTTTTTCTCCTTTGTAGCACTGTAAAATTTGTGGTAGCTTTGAAGTTTTTTTTTTTTTAAATAGTGACTGGAAAAATATAACTTGATTTTGGTGTCAGTATAATTTTTAGACATTTTGGTTATTTTTTATAAATCCCTGATGTAGAATATCTGAAAAGTAATTTTGTTTGAATTTTACTTTTCCATTAATGAGACAAAATTGGATTTACTCAATGGATTTATTAAAAAATGAAATTTTGCTATTTATTCTTTGATAAAATGAGAACTTCATACAGTGATAATCCCCAAATAAGGGTAGATTGATTGTAAGTATATACTGAGTACCTGCTTATATATATGCTACACTGTTCTAAGCCGTGGGCATAAAGTAATACATGAATCTGCTATCAAGGCAGGTTCATTGCTGTCATGTAGCTTACGTTTTTGTGGGCGGGAGATAGACATTAAAGAAATAAACAGGAGAATATCAGTTTGTAAATGCCTTGTAGGAAATTAAAATAGAGTGCTATCCTAGCATGAGACTAGAAAGCTACTTTTGCTTGAGTGATTAGAGGAGGCCTCTCTAGGAGGTGACATGTAAGCTGAGGCTGAATAGGAACAATGGGCTGGTCATGTTAAGATAAGGGAGAAGAACATTTTTGAAAGATGAAATAGCAAATGCAAAAGTTCTAAGGCTAGAAGAAGTTTGGTATATTTTAGGAGCAAAAAGGCCAGTGCGGTTGCAGTATAGACAGTAGGAGCAGGAGAGCGTGGTAGATGAGGCCAGGAGGATAGGTAGGGGCCAGGCTATGTAAAGCTTTATAAACCAGAGTAAGAAGTTTGGGTTTTGTTCTTAAAATGAGAAGACAAGCTATCCTTAGGATGGGGATGGGTAAAGGGAAAGTATTATGCTCTGATATGCCTTTTAGAAAGATCATTATAGATGTATAGAGAATTGTACAGGTACAAGGTGGAAGTGGGCTATTGCAGTGTGTTGATTGAGGATGCTGAATTAGACAAAGAGTAGCTATAGTAGCAGATGATTCAATAATTATTTATATTTATGTCCGTGAGAGGTCTGTTTATCCTAGGTCTATATAGATAGAGGTGGCAAGAAAGTCATTTGATTCCATTTCTGTCTATTTGAGTTTATTCTCTTTCATCATGAGAGGACTAATTCAGTGGTTCTTAAAGACTGTTGCTGGGTTGGTTATAGAGGAGTCATCCAGAGAATTTGTTGAAAATGGATTCCTGGATCTTATTCCCTAAGAATTTGTTTCAGGTGTGGGAACCCTGGATTGATTCATTCAGTAGATATTTGGGGTGGCAGGTGAGCTCAGTTCTGAGTCTCCAAAATGAGTAAGACATGGCCCATGCCTTTAGTGGGACAAATGTGTTTTTTTTTTTTTTAGTTCACATATTTTTTTAGCCCCTTCTATGTACCAGTGGTTCAGAGGGAAAATGAGGTAAGGAAGAAACCCAGCAAGATCACAGAGAAGGGACAGATTTTCTGTTTGTTTCATTAATATACATCAGCAACATTATGGTTACTAGACTCCCACTATTATCAGGTCCCCACCACATACCCCACCCATTGCAGTCACTGTCCATCAACGTAGTAAGATGCTGTAAAATGACTACTTGTCTTCTCTGTGTTATACTGCCTTCCCCGTGTCCCCCCACCACTACATTATGTGTGCTAATTGTACTGCCCCCTTTTCCCCTTATCCCTCCCTTCCCACCCATCCTCTCCAGTCCTTTTCCCTTTGGTAACTGTTAGTCCATTCTTAGGTTCTGTGAGTCTGCTGCTGTTTTTCCCTTCAGTTTTTTCTTTGTTCTTATACTCCACATATGAGTGAAATCATTTGGTACTTGCCTTTCTCCACCTGGCTTATTTCACTGAGCATAATAATACCCTCTAGCTCCATCCATGTTGTTGCAAATGGTAGGATTTGTTTTCTTCTTATGGCTGAATAATATTCCATTGTGTATATGTACCACATCTTTATCCATTCATCTACGGATGGACATTTAGGTTGCTTCCATTTCTTGGCTAATGTAAATAGTGCTGCAATAAACATAGGGGTGCATATGTCTTTTTCAAAGTGGGCTGCTGCATTCTTAGGGTAAATTCCTAGGAGTGGGATTCCTGAGTCAAATGGTATTTCTATTTTGAGTTTTTTGAGGAACCTCCATACTGCTTTCCACAATGGTTGAACTAATTTGCATTCCCACCAGCAGTGTAGGAGGGTTTCCCTTTCTCTGCATCCTCGCCAACATTTGTTGTTCCTGTTCTTTTCTGTGTTGGCCATCCTAACTGGTGTGAGGTGATATCTCATTGTGGTTTTAATTTGCATTTCTCTGATGATTAGTGATGTGGAGCATCTTTTCATGTGCCTGTTGGCCATCTGAATTTCTTTGGAGAACTGTCTGTTCAGCTCCTCTGCCCATTTTTAAATTGGATTATTTGCTTTTTGTTTGTTGAGATGCATGAACTCTTTATATAATTTGTATGTCAACCCCTTATTGGATATGCCATTTATGAACATATTCTCCCATACTGTAGGATACCTTTTTGTTCTGTTGATGGTATCCTTTGCTGTACAGAAGCTTTTTAGTTTGATATAGTCCTACTTGTTCATTTTTGCTTTTGTTTCCCTTGCCTGGGGAGATATGTTCATGAAGAAGTTGCTCTTGTCTATGTCCAAGAGATTTTTGCCTATGTTTTTTTTCTAAGACTTTTATGGTTTCATGACTTACATTCAGGTCTTTGATCCATTTTGACTTTCCTTTTCTGTATGGGGTTAGACAATAATCCAGTTTCATTCTCTTAGATGTAGCTGTGCAGTTTTGCCAACACCAGCTGTTGAAGAGGCTGTCATTTCCCCATTGTGTATCCATGGCTCCTTTATCGTATATTAATTGACCATATATGCTTGGGTTTATATCTGGGCTCTCTAGTCTGTTCCATTGGTCTATAGTTCTGTTCTTGTGCTAGTACCAAATTGTCTTGAGCACGTGGCTTTGTAGTAGAGCTTGAAGTCAGGGAGCATAATTCCCCCACTTTATTCTTCCTTCTCAGGATTGCTTTGGCTATTCAGGGTCTTTTGTGGTTCCATATGAATTTTAGAACTATTTGCTCTAATTTGTTGAAGAATGCTGTTGTTATTTTGATAGGGATTGGATTGAGTCTGTAGTGCTTTAGGCAGGATGGCCATTTTGACAATATTAATTCTTCTTATCCATGAGCATGGGATGTGTTCCATTTATTGGTGTCTTCTTTAATTTCTCTCATGAGTGTCTTGTAGTTTTCAGGGTATAGGTCTTTCACTTCCCTGGTTGGGTTTATTCCTAGGTATTTTATTCTTTTTGATGCAGTTGTGAATGGAATTGTTTTCCCGATTTCTCTTTCTGCTAGTTCATTGTTAGTGTATAGGAATGCAACAAGATTTCTGTGTATTAATTTTGTATCCCACAACTTAGCTGAATTCAGATATTAGATCTAGTAGTTTTGGAGTGGGTTCTTTAGGGTTTTTATATATAATATCCTGTCATCTGCAAACAGTGACAGTTTAATTTCTTCCTTGTCAATCTGGATGCCTTTTGTTTCTTTGTGTTGTCTGATTGCCGTGGCTAGGACCTCCAGAACTGTGTTGAATAAAAGTGGGGAGAGTGGGCATCCTTGTCTTGTTCCCGATCTTAAAGGAAAGGCTTCTAGCTTCTAGCTGTTAAGTATGATGTTGGCTGTGGGTTTGTCATATATGGCCTTTATTATGTTGAGGTACTTGCCCTCTATACCCATTTTGTACAGAGTTTTTATCATGAATGGATGTTGAATTTTGTCGAATGCATTTTCAGCATCTATGGAGATGATCATGTGGTTTTTGTCCTTTTTGTTCATGTGGTGGATGATGTTTATGGATTTTCTAATGTACCATCCTTGCATCCCTGGAATAAATCCTACTTGATCATGATGGATGATCTTTTTGATGTATTTTTGAATTTGGTTTGCTAATTTTTTGTTGAGTATTTTTGCATCAATGTTCATCAGGGATATTGGTCTGTAATTTTCTTTTTTGTGCTGTCTTTGGTTTTGGTATTAAAGTGATGCTGACCTCATAGAATGAGTTTGGAAGTATTCCCTCCTCTTCTACTTTTTGGAAAACTTTAAGGAGGATGGGTATTAGGTCTTCACTAAATGTTTGATAAAATTCAGCGGTGAAGCCATGTGGGCCAGTTTTGTTCTTAGGTAGTTTTTTGATTACCAGTTCAATTTCATTGCTGGTAATTGCTCTATTCATATTTTCTGTTTCTTCCTGGGTCAGCCTTGAAAAGTTGTATTTTTCTAGAAAGTTGTCCACTTCTTCTAGGTTATCCAGTTTGTTAGCATATAATTTTTCATAGTATTCTCCCATAATTCTTTGTAGTTCTGTGATGTCCGTAGTGATTTTTTCTTTGTCATTTGTCATTCTGTTTGTTTGTGTAGACTCTCTTTTTTTCTTGATAAGTCTGGCTAAGGGTTTATCTATTTTGTTTATTTTCTCAAGGAACCAGATCCTGCTTTTATTGATTCTTCCTATTGTTGTATTCTTCTTTATTTTATTTATTTCTGCTCTAATCTTTATTATATCCCTCCTTCTACTGACTTTGGGCCTCATTTGTTCTTCTTTTTCTAATTTCGTTAATTGTGAGCTTAGACTCTTCATATGGGATTATTCTTTCCTGAGGTAGGCTTGTTTTGCAGTATACTTCCCTCTTAGCACAGCCTTTGCCGCATCCCACGTATGTTGGGGTGTTGAATTATTGTTGTCATTTGTCTCCATATATTGCTTGGTCTCTGTTTTTATTTCGTCATTGATCCACTGATTATTTAGGAGCATGTTGTTAAGCCTCCATGTGTTTGTGGGCTTTTTCATTTTCTTTACATAATTTATTTCTAGTTTCCTACCTTTGTGACCTTAGAAGCTGATTGGTACAATGTCAATCTTTTTGAATTTACTGAGGCTCTTTTCGTGGCCTAGTATATGTGTAAATGTCCCTAGTAAACGTTCCATGTGCCTTGAGAATAATGTGTATTCTGCTGCTTTTGGGTGAAGTGTTCTGTAGATGTCTGTTAGTTCCATCTCTTCTAATGTGTTGTTCAATGCCTCTGTGTCCTTACTTGTTTTCTGTCTGGTTGATCTGTCCTTTGGAGTGAGTGATGTGTTGAAGTCTCTTAAATTGAATGTATTCCCTTCTATTTCCCCCTTTAATTCTGTTAGTATGTGTATGTAGGTGCTCCTGTGTTGTGTGCATAGATATTTATAATGGTTATATCCTCTTGTTGTATTGACCCCTTTATCGTTATGTAATGTCCTTCTTTGTCTTGTGACTTTCTTTGTTTTGAAGTCTATTTTGTCTGACAGAAGTACTGGAACTACTGCTTTTTTCTCCCTATTAGTTTCATGGAGAAGAGTATAATTTTGATAATCTCTGGAGTTTATCAAGTATTTGATGAAGGTTGTCAATTGGATCTATAGCACTTAAGTGTTAATTAGTAGATAATTTGTAGAAAAAAATGAAAAAATATGTATCTGGAAAGATAATCAATGTCACTAATAATCACAGAAATGCAGTTGCAATAAAATATTCTTTTTGCCCACTTTCTGTTAAAAATGCAAAGGATTTCCCTGTGCTTTTGTGAGTAAGGCAAAATGAAAACTTTTATACTAGTGGTAAGTGTGAAGTGGTACAGCCTTTTTGAGAGCAATCTGACCATAGCTAAATGTTTTAAATGCACGTAACCTATGATCTAGACTTCTGTATCAATAGTGTATAACCTAGTGATAAAATTGCTCTTAATAGACAATGCAATATTTAATAGGATTTTCAGGAGAATGGTTAAGTATGGCACATCTTTTAGGGAATAACAAGTACAGGCATACCTCATTTTATTGTGCTTCACTTTATTGCACTTCATAGATAGTGCGTTGTTTACAAATTAATGATTTGTGGCAACCCTGCATTGACCAAGTCTATCAGTGCCATTTATCCAACAGCATTTGCTCTCTTCATGTTGCTGTGTCACTTTGTGGTAATCCTCCCAATATTTAAATATTTCATTATTATATTTGTTATGGTGATCAGTGATCATTGATATGACTATTGTCATTGTTTTGGGGTGCCATGAACTGTGCACAGGTGAGATGGCAAACTTAATTGATAAATGTTATGTGTTCTGACTGCTCCACCCAACTGGGAGGCTTCCATGTTTTTCACCCTCTTCTTGGGCTTCCCTATTTCCTGACACAGAACAATATTGAAATAAAGCCAGTTAATAACCTTACAATGGCATCTAAATGTTCACGTGAAAGGAAGAATCAAGTGTGTTCATTTTAAATCCACAACTAGAAGTGATTAAGCTTATGAGGAAGGCATGTTGAAAGCTAGGCCTCTTGTGCCAAACAGCCAAGTTGTGAATGCAGAGGAAAATTCTTGAAGGAAATGAAAGCACTACCACAGTGAATTTTTGGTAAGAACTTCAGTGAAGGAATGATAAGAAAGCAGAACAGCCTATTGCTGATATGGAGAAAGTGTGAGTGGTCTGGAGAGCAGATCAGACCAGCTACATTTCCTTAAGCCAGACATAATCCAGAGCAAGGCGCTAACTTTTTAATTCTGTGAAGGCTGAGGAAGTGAGGAAAGGTTTGAAGCTAGCAGAGGTTGGCTCATGAGGTTTAAAAGAAAGATGTCATCTCCATAACATAAAAGTGCAAGTGCTGATATAGAAGCTGCAGCAAGTTACTCAGAAAATCTAAGATAATTCATGCAGGTTGCCAGACCAAACAATAGATTTTCAAATGAAGATGAAACAGCCATATATTGGAAGAAGATGCTATCTAGGACTCTTCATAGCTGGAGAATTCAGTGCCTGGCTTCAGTGCTTCAAAGGGTAGGCTGACTCTTTTGATTAGGGGCTAATGCATCCTGTGAGTTTAAGTTGCAGCCATTGTGGGTTTACCATTCTAAAAGCCCTAGGGCCCTTAAGAATATGGTAAATCTACTCTGCCTGTGACCTATAGATGGAACAAAGATGGATGACCACACATCTGTTTACAAAGTGTTTACTGAATATTTTAGCCTGGTGAGGCCTCAGAAAAAAAGATTCCTTTCAAAATGTCACTGCTCATTGATAATAAGTGCCTGGTCACCCAAGAGCTCTGATGGAAAACAAGATTAATGTTGTTCTCATTCCTGCTAACACAACATCTGTTTTGCGGCCCATGTGTCAAGGAATAGTTTCAGTTTGCAAGTCTTATTATTTAAGAAATACATTTTGTAATGCTATAGCTGCCATAGATAGTGATTCCTCTGATGGATCTGGCAAAGTAAATTGAAAACCTTCTGGAAAGGATTCACCATTCTAGATGCTGTTAAGAACATTTGTGATTCATGGGAAGAGGTCAGTATTAACATTAACAGAAGTTAGGAAGAAATTGATTCCAACCCTCATGGATGACTTTGAAGGGTTCAGAACTTCAGTGAAGTAAGTTTTGAACTGCAGTTGTAGTGGGAATAGCAAGAGAACTAGAATTAGAAGTGGAGCCTGAGGATCTGACTTAATTAGCATCTCATGATAAAACTTGAACAGATGAGAAGTTGCTTCTTCTGAATGAACAGAGAAAACAGTTTCTTGAGTGGAATCTGCTCCTGGTGGAAATGTTGTAAAGACTGTTGAAATGACAACAAAGAATTTGGAATTTTACATAACTTAGCTGATAAAGCAACAGTAGGATTTGAGAGGATTGACTCCAATTTTGAAAGAAGTTTCACTGTATGTAAAATGTTGTCAAATAGTTTTGCATGCTACAGAGAAACTGTGAAAGAGTCAGTTGATACAGCAAACTTCGTTGTCTTAAGAAATTGCCACAGCCACACCAACCTTAAGCAGCCAACCAACCTGATTAGTCAGCAGCCGTCAACATCAACGCAAGACCCTCTACCAGCAAAAAGATTATGACTCTGAAAGCTGAGATAATGGTTAGCATTTTTTAGCAGTAGAGTATATTTTACTTAAGGTATGTACATTTTTGTTTTATACACAATGCTATTGCACACTTAATAAATTACAGTATATGGTAAACATAACTTTTACATATACTGTGAAACCAAAAAGTTCACGTGATTTGCTTTATCACATTATTCATTTTACTGCAGTGGTCTGGAACCAAACCAGCAGTCTCTCTGAGGTATGCCTATATATGCTAATTTAGAAAGAATGATGTAGATTTTTATGGACCGACATGAAAAATCTCTAAAACAATTTAAGAAAAAAGTGCAAAACAGTACTTGTATGAACTCATTTGTTTTTTTACAAAATTTTTTTTCTTGTGATGAGGACTTTTAAGACTTACCTTAGCAACTTTCAAATAGACAATACAGTATTATTAACTATAGTCACCATGCTGTACATTACATCCCCATGACATACCTACTTTATAACTGGAAGATTGTATTTTTCAGACTCCCTCCTTCACTCATTTTACTCCCCAGTCCCCATCTGTGGTAACCACCAATCTGTTTTCTGTATGAGCTCACAGTTGGTTTTTTTTCCTGTTTTTAAGATTTCACATATGAGGTTATAATGGTGTCATTCTCTGACTAACTTATTTCGCTTAGCATAATGCCCTCAAGGTCCATCCTTGTTGTCAAAAATGGCAAGATTTCATTATTTTTATGGCTGGATAGTACTCCACATTTTCTTTGTCTACTCATCCATCATTGGACACTTAGATTGTTTCCATATCTTGGCTATTGTAAATAAAGCTTCAATGAATATGGTGGTGCATATATCTTTTTGAGTTAGTGATATCATTTTCTTCAGATTAAATACCCAAAAGTAGAATTACTAAACCATATGGTAGATACAAGCTCAGAGTTGTTTCATTTGTTTCTAAGACCCCACAAAATGATTTCTACATGTATTATTAATCAGTAAATGCATAAATGGATAGATCACTAGATAACAAGAAAGAATTAAGGAAGACTTATTTGCATAATTAAACACTTAAAAAAAGAGGGAATCATCTTTAAAGTTCAAATTGCACTTTTTTTTTGGTTTGAAATAATTTTTTATTGCCCAGGATATTTTTCTTGTGTCTTTTGGTTTTTTTTTCTATTTGTTTGTTTTCTTTTTAGTAACTATAAATTCAAGCTTAGGGAAATTTGCCTTGGTCTGAAAGACAAAACAACAAAATTTCTAAATCATTTGCTAACCTGATCTCATTTTAAGAGAGAGATAGCAGTTATCTTGTAAGAATGAAACTTATACTATGAATGATGCAGGTCTGAGTCTGGTGGTACTAAAAGGACACAATAGCATTGTTGACAAAATTATGATCTGCTGGTGGCATTTGTGGAAAAGAAGCCCTTGCAAATTTCTAAATAACAGTAAATTCTGTTAGGAAATTCTAAAGAAGTGTTTTACAGGCCAAAAGGGAATGAGATTAGTAAAATGCTTCAACTGAGTTTGAATGAAGTACTGGATTTGAGATGTACTGGAACTTGCATATGTAAAAGTAGGGTGGAAGGTTGGTTCATGTTTACAGTGGTCTCAAGTTTGAATAAACTGCCGTGACAATATACCACTTCACAGGTCAGGGGCTTTTCCAGGGGCTTTTTTTTCCTCAGTAGGTGCTGGCAGAAGGTGTGCTCAGTCACTTTCCAATGTAAATGTCTAGCCCCAAAATATGAGAAAGGAAGAGAGATGTAATGTACACCTTAAGAAATTCTGTGGAGAAAATGCCCCTCTTCTTCATGGCTCCACTTTTCTTCATATGCAGAGAAACAGAGCATTTGGGGTGCCTGAAGTGGAACTCTTTTTTTTTTTTGGCTTTGTCTTTTTTTTTTTAATATAATTTATTTTATTATCATTAATTTACAATTACATGTGCAATATTACGATTATTAAACTACCCCTTCATCAGGTCACCCCACCAACCCCATGACAGTCACTGTCCATCAGCGTAGTGAGATGTTACAGAATCACTACTTGTCTTCTCTGAGTTGTACTGCCCTCCCCGTGCCCCCCCAACATTACATCTGCTAATCGTAATGCCCCTTTTTCCCTCTTATCCCTCCCTTCCCGCCCATTTTCCCCAGTCCCTTTCCCTTTGGTAACTATTAGTCCGTTCTTGGGTTCTGTGAGTCTGCTGCTGTTTTGTTCCTTCAGTTTTTTTCTTTGTTCTTATACTCCACATATGAGTGAAATCATTTGATACTTGTCTTTTTCGGCTTGGCTTATTTCACTGAGCATAATACCCTCTAGCTCCATCCATGTTGTTGCAAATGGTAGGATTTGTTTTCTTCTTATGGCTGAATAATATTCCATTGTGTATATGTACCACATCTTCTTTATCCATTCATCTACTGATGGACACTTAGGTTGCTTCCATTTCTTGGCAATTGTAAATAGTGCTGCAATAAACATAGGGGTGCATCTGTCCTTTTCAAATTGGGCTGCTGCATTCTTAGGGTAAATTCCTAGGAGTGGAATTCCTGGGTCAAATGGTATTTCTATTTTGAGTTTTTTGAGGAACCTCCATACTGCTTTCCACAATGGTTGAACTAATTTGCAGTCCCACCAGCAGTGTAGGAGGGTTCCCTTTTCTCCACATCCTCGCCAACATTTGTTGTTGTTTGTGTTTTGGGATGTTGGCCATCCTCACTGGTGTGAGGTGATATCTCATTGTGGTTTTAATCTGCATTTCTCTGATGATTAGCGATGTGGAGCATCTTTTCATGTGCCTGTTGGCCATCTGAATTTCTTCTTTGGAGAAGTGGCTATTCATGTCCTCTGCCCATTTCTTAATTGGATTATTTGCTTTCTGTTTGTTAAGGTGCATGAGTTCTTTATATATTTTGGATGTCAACCCTTTATCAGATACGTTTTTTATGAATATATTCTCCCATACTGTAGGATGTCTTTTTATTCTACTGATGGTGTCCTTTGCTGTACAGAAGCTTTTCAGCTTGATATAGTCCCACTTGTTCATTTTGCTTTTGTTTCCCTTGCCCGGGGAGATATGTTCATGAAGAAGTTGCTCATGTTTATGTCCAAGAGATTTTTGCCTATGTTTTTTTCTAAGAGTATTATGGTTTCATGACTTACATTCAGGTCTTTGATCCACCTTGAGTTTACCTTTGTGTATGGGGGCTAGACAGTAGTCCAGTTTCATTCTCTTACATGTAGCTGTCCAGTTTTTCCAACACCAGCTGCAGAAGAGGCTGTCATCTCCCCATTGTATATCCAGGGCACTTTTATCAAATATTAATTGACTGTATATGTTTGGGTAAATGTTTGGATTTTCTATTCTGTTCCACTGGTCTGTGGGTCTGTTTT
>JAVSCE010018836.1:0-65146 GCA_032199065.1 Smutsia gigantea
TTTTTATTGCTGATGAGACCATTGTATGGATAAGGCACATTTTGTCTTTCCATTCACCAACTGATACATATTTAGGTTGTTTCTAGTTTTGGGTTATTATGAATAATGCTGTTTTGAAAACTTGTGTGCAAGTTTTTGTATGGATATGTTTTCTTTCTCTAGGAGTGGAATTGCTGGATCATGTGATAGTTCTAAGTTTTTGAGAAATTGACAAATTGTATTCCAAAGTGGCTACACATTTTACATTTCCACCAGCAATGTATGAGGGTTCCATTTTTCCTCATCCTTACCAATGTTTATTGTCTCCCTTATTTATTACAGTCATTTTAATGAGTATGAAGTTCTGTCTCATTTTAATCGCATTTTCCTCTCACTAATGATGTTGGGTATCTTTTTATGCACTTATTAGCTATTCATACTTGGTGATATGTCTGTTCAAATCTTTTGTCCATCTTTTGGTCATTTTTCTTATTGAGTCAAAAGTTGTCCATAAATTCTGCTTACAAGTTCTTTATGCAATATGTACTTTGCAAACATTGTTTTCCAGTCTGTTGCTTGTTTTTTCATTGGCTTAATGGTGTCTTTGAAATGGAAATTTAAACATTATTTATGAGTTTATTAGTTTTTTTATGAACCATATTTTTGGTGTTGTATCTAAGAAATATTTGCTTAAATCAAGTTTTGAAGATTTCTCTCATGTTTTCTAGAAGTTTTAGAAGACTATTGAAGTCTGTGATCCATTTTGAGTTAATTTTTCTGTGTGGTGTGAAGAGAAAGTCTAAAATCATCTTTTTGCACGTGAATATTCACTTGTCTCAGTTTCATTTGTTGAGGAGAGTATATATTCCCCAGTGAATTGCCTTAGCATATTTGTTAAAAATCAGTGGACTGTAAGGATTTACTTTTGGAGGTTCAGTTCTGTTCCATTATTAGTGTCTGTCTTTTATGCCAGTATCACAATACCTTGATCCCTGTAGCTTTATAGTTAGTTTTGAATTTGAAACATGAATGTCCTTCAAATTTGTTCTTTTTCAAAATTGTTTTGGATATTCTAAATGTTTTGCATTTTCATATAAATTTTAGGATCTGTTTATTAATTTCTGTGAAAAAGCCTGTTGGAATTTTGATAGAGATTTCTTTGAATATATAGATCAATTTGGGGAGAGTTGCCATCTTAACAATATTGAATCTTTTAGGCCAATCCATGAATGTTGAATGTGTCCCCATTTTTAAAAGATCATCTTTAATTCCTTAAAAAAGTTGTTTAATTTTCAGAGTGCAAGTCTTACACTTCTCACATTAAATTTTTTCTTAAGTACTTTCTTCTTTTCAATACTATTGTGAATGTAATTAAGCTCTTAATTCATTTTTAGATTGTTTATTGCTCAGATAAGGCATACAATTAATTTTTATATATTGATATTTTCTGTACTGTTGATATACTTGTTTACTTGTTAAAATGTTTTTTTTTGTGGATTCCTCAGGATTTTCTATATAAATGATCATGAATCTTCAAATACAGTTTTACTACTTCCTTTACAGATTGGATGCCTTTTATTTATTTTTCTTGATGGGTAGGTACTTCCAGTACTTTGTTGAATAGAAGAGGTGAAGGAGGATATCCTTGCCTTGTTCCTTATCTTAGGGGAAAAGAATTCATCACTAGGTATGATACGTGCTATAGGTTTTTTGCAGATGTTTTTATCAGGTTGAAGAGATTACCTTCTCCAAGTTAATTAAGAATTATCATGAAGGGGTATTGGGTTTTTTCAGATGCTTTTCCTGTACCTACTGAAATGTTCATTTGGTTTTGCCCTTTACTCTATCAATAAAGTGTATTGCATTAATTGGTGTTCAGGTGCTAAACCAACCTTGCATTCCTGAGATATTTCCCATTTGATTATGGTTCATAATTATTTTTATTATGTTGTTGGATTTGGCTTGCTAATATTTTGTTGAACATTTTTACATCTGTATTTGTAAGGAATATTGGTTTGTAATTTTCCTTTCTTGTGATGGTTTGTCTGGCTTCATAGAATGTCAGGGTGATACTGGCCTCATAGAATGTTGTGGGAAGTGTTTCATACTCTTTTACTTTCTAAGGATTGTGTAGTATTAGTATTATTTCTTCTTTAATATTTGATAAAATTCACCAGTGAAGCCATTATTCACCAGTGGAGCCATTTGGACCTGGGATTTCTTTGTAGGAATATTTTTAATAGCTCATTCAATATTTGTGCTTGTTATAGATTTGTATAGATTTTCTATTTCTTCTTGAGTCAGTTTTGGTATTTTGTGATTTCTATGAGTTTGTCCATTTTGTCTTAATTGTTGAATTTGTTAGCATAAAATCAGTCATAGTATTTCCTCATACTCCTTTTAATTTATCAGGAGTCAGGTAACTTTATTAACTTCTTAGTTTACCCAGTGACCTCAGTTCTTTGAGGTATCTAAGAAGATTTGTTTATTTTCAGTTTTTTCATCATTTTTCTTGCTGTAAGAATTTTAGTGATGACTTCCAAGTTATATGTTGGGGTGGAAACCTGCAGGCCCATTATTTCTTCAGATATGTTCTCTGCTGATTTTTCTTTTTCTGGGATTTCCACTATGTGGATCTTTGTACATTTGGTAATGTCCCACAGGGTCAGAGGATTTTATTCATTTTTTTCACTGTTCCTTCTGTTCCTCAAACCGGATAATCTCAAGTATCTTCATGTTTGTTCTTTATTCTGCTAGTTCAGAACTGCTGTTGAGACCCTATAATGAATATTTCCTTTCAGTTATTATACTTTTCAACTCCAGGGTTCCTATTTTTTTAATATAATTTATTTTATTATCATTAATCTACAATTACATGTGCAATATTATGGTTATTAAACTACCCCTTCATCAGGTCCCCCCCACCAACCCCATTACAGTCACTGTCCATCAGCATAGTGAGATTTGAAAAAGACAGATGCACCCCTATGTTTATTGCAGCACTATTTACAATAGCCAAGAAATGGAAGCAACCTAAGTGTCCATCAGTAGATGAATGGATAAAGAAGATGTGGTACATATACACAATGAATATTATTCAGCCATAAGAAGAAAACAAATCCTACCATTTGCAACAACATGGATGGAGCTAGAGGGTATTATGCTCAGTGAAATAAGCCAAGCCGAAAAAGACAAGTACCAGGGTTCCTATTTTTATAATGTTATAAAGTTTCTTATTTTTTAAGTTCCTTTTTATAATACCCATCTTTTTGATGAAATTCATTATTTTGAGAGGCACTGTTCTCATCCTTTAATTCTGTAGACATGCTTCCATTGGTTCTTTGAACATATTTATGAGAGCATTTAAAGTATTTTTCTAGTAAGTCCAGCGTCTGGGCTTCTTCTGGGACAGTTTTTTCCTGTGTATGGGGCATACTTGCTTCTTTGCATGTCTTATAATTTTTTATCCAAAACTAGAAATTTTACATGATTTAGTATGTAAACTTTGGGATTCGTAATTCCCCATCTTCCCAGGATATCATCTTGTTGTATAGCTGCTGTTTGTTTGTGTAATGACTTTTAATTCTCTGAAGTCTGTTTTCTTCATTGTATGTGGCCACTAATGTTTCTGCTTGGTTTCATTAGAGGTCATGTAACAAGTGGACAAAGATTTCCTTAAATTCCTTTTATCATCAAGCCTCCTACCCTTTTGTGAGTGTCTGTCTGTGCATGTTGGGGCACACTTTCAACACTCAGGTGCTTTATGAGTTTGCCTTCACTTTCTGTAAGTGAAGTCTGTGTAAGACTGCAAAACTATCTAGAAACAAGAGAGTGGGGTCCTCTCAGCTTTTTTCTGGGCATGCACATATCCTACACATGTGTGCAGAATTCTAAGTCTTCATGAATTCCTTTGATCTCTTCAGAACCTTCTATGGACATTTCATTCCATAGATTTTCCTTTAGAATTTTTCTTTGGACTTGTGTTTGCTCAACTGCTATGGCAGACTTAGTAATGCAGTGTAAATCAATTGCTGCTAATTGTTTTTGACAGACCCCCTGGGGATAGGGCTTTTCTTGGTTAGTGAGTTCTGAGTGATATAAAATTATGATAATGCTTTATGAATGGGGCTTTTATTGGGAGCTAAAATAGGTCAGATAGTGACAGTGCTCTGGAGATGGTGTTTTTTAAAGAAGTCCAAACTTGGCTGTTACAGGTTTTTACGGTTTCTGTGGTTGGAAGGTTGCTGGATTTTAAGGATACCACAAAACTTAGGAGAAACTGCTAGAGTAGACCACATTAAGATGCTATAAACCCAGATGTTCTAACCAAGGTTCAGCAGTTTTTCTAGGATAATGCTCCTTAGATTATTGTAAGCCTTTGGTTAATTTCCAAAATTTTGATGAAGGTGATTTCCCAAATTGTGTCATTTTCACATTGTATTTATGGATAGGAGTATTCACACAGGTTCTCACTCCATTATTCCAGAAGTTCTATTCCCCCCATGGATGAATTTTAATAACAAGTGAAAACAGTAGGTCCCTGAAGATTATATACAATGTTTACCCATTTTATAAACTTAGAAACAACTAAAAGAACGTAAATATACATATATAAATACATGAAAATATATAATATTTGCATTACACAAAAATACATGAACATAAAACTATAAGAGAAAAGTATAGGATTCCAGATAGTGCTCATCTCAGGTCATGGCAGACTTAGGGCTGGGAGGGTAGCACATAGAAAATGTATTTTATAATTAACAACCAGTTTTATTCTGGAGTAGTGGGTTCATGGGTTTTTAATTACATTATTAAAAATTTATACAGAAGCAAAGACATTTTATGATTGTGGTTGCTTTCACATTAACGTGAAGTTGGGAATCTGTCATGCAGTGGAGTTTTATAAAGGAACTTCGATCTCAGCTTTCAAAGCTGCTTTTATGGCTAGAGGAATTGTTTAGGGAGCATATCTCTACACAGCCCCACATGGGGATGTCTCACCTTGCCTAATAATCAGGACAAGGCAGAGATAATGATGAAAGAAGTGATGGCCACTAGTACCACTTTAATACGAGTAGTCATCTAAGATTGCCCCTGCCTCCATCTGCACTCTTACTTCCCTCAGATCCAAAATATGCTCTGAAGGGTTTAGTAGATATACAGGAACTGTCAGCAAGAGCCCAGTAAATACACAGATAATGCTACCCTTATTAAAATCCATACTTGAAACATGACATTTGTCACTTGCACAAGTGTCCAAGAAATTTGTTGAAATAATCATGTGAAGATTTTTGGGGAGCACCCAAAACTGCAATCTAGATGAGTTTATAATATCTTGGGGGCAGGATCAGAATGGAAAAGTAACTGAGAAAATGGAAATTTAAAAAATTACCATTTTCCTGTCTTAAAGAATGACTGTGTTTTAACAGAAAAGTCAACATAGAGCCTTGAGAATCAGAGTGCCACCACTAGATAATCTATATTATTGAAAAACTTTTTGAGAGGCAGTATTAGTAGAGTCAAAAAGTACCTCCAAACCTTTTCATGTATAAAATCCATAGCAAATGGTAATTTTATGGTTTATTGGGGGAAATTAGCAAGGCCACTCATGGCCACAGTCACCTGAACAACCACAGTTCAGTGGTTGTGAAGACTCGTGTTTGATTTCTGGATTTATTTCTCACTTAAGCTTTGGGCAGTTACATTACATTGTCTGAGCCTTACCTTACCTTTCTGGGCTAAAGGAACAGTACTGCCTACTTGTAATGGTTTTGTATCTACTAATCTTAGAGTAGTAAGGTTTGTAAAAAAATGAACGCTTATTTTCTTAAATACTTAAAATAACATTTGAATACTGGCCAAAGTGAAAGGAATAGCATTTGTACAAATGCATAGTTATTCCATTTTATTGCGATTTAATTAGATATGAAGGCCAGCGCATGGCATTTGCTAGTTTATATTCATGCTCTCATATATTTATTTGTGTCGCTATCTTCACTGCTTTTGTCAGTTAGGAGGTGTGATATGTGCCTTGTGCTAGCTGTTGTAGAAGATACAAAGAAGCAGAAAACTCATGGAACTCAATCTGGCTTGCAAGGTATAGCTTTTATGTGGATCATAAGTGACAAAGCAGTGTCATTTACAGAAAACAATTTGCAGAAAATAAATGCAAAAACACCTTAAAGTAGGGAAAGCTCCATGTGGTTTAGTGTATTGTACTCAGTAGGATATGCAGGGGATATGTGTAAGTTCTGACTGAGAGTTGTAGGAAGGCTTCTTTAATGAGAACTGAAACATTGAATGATCAGACATAAAGGCTGGTGAAGTTTGTCTATTCATAGAGAGTAATGGGGAAGGTACTTCAATAGTTTTTATTGTGTCTTCCCAAGAAATTAACTTGGAGCACACTATTCATTTCTGAAGAGGCAAAGACTAAGTTTTAGAAAAGAAATTTCTCCTAGATACTATTATAAAGTTTGAGAATTTGTATTATGATTTTATTACTTTCCATCTGTGGTAGATGTTTTATTGAAATTATTTGGATGTTATCATCATGCTGTGACAATGATGCTTTAAAGGTCATACACAAAACACGATTAAATTTTCCAAGTGAAATAAGAATATGCATTGTGAAAGGCAAATAAATCTGAGGCAGATCCTTTTTCTTTCATATGAGCCATTTTATGACATTTTGAGGTGTTTAAATAAATCACAATTTTGTTTTTCTTCTTGATTGCAATTTTCCCTTCACTATTTGTGTAACTTAAAAATAGAAACCAGGGTGTCTTAAGTTTCCACATTATTGAGTCTATTAGTTAATATAAACTTTATTCTAAACTCAACAGCAGATCTATTACAACTATGTGGAAACTTACTACATTGATTTTGCTCTTATATAAATGTGACAGCCTCTTACTGTTGGAGATTTAATTATGTGAATCTTGGTTTATTGTGATTATGTAAACCAACATTTCTGTAACTCTTTGTCATCAGCTTACTCATTAGGAGATCCCTAAAATTCCGTTAGTCTAAAATTTTGTGATTTTATTTTATTTTACTTTTTTCCCCATAAATAACAAATTATTCTTTCAAATGTTTGGAAGTTAATACTGGAAAATTTTTAGATTATTGCCCATTTCAGCTAATTTTAATGTCGTGACTGTTTGAATATTTGACAGTGTTTTCTGTTTGATTTGTTGTGTTGACTCATAAATGCCACTGAAAAACATATTTTGGTTCTAATTTAAGGAGCAGTTGTTCAGGTAGCAACATAATGACTTAGGTAAACAAGCATTTCTTTGCACCTATGAGGAAAATGACAGATGATGCCGACCTATCTGAGTGAAGAGTAAAAGGAACACAAGTATAACAAGAAATGGAGACTCAACATCATAGCTTTATTTAATGTAAAATATCCCAATGGTTACTGTCAATTAAAATAGTTGTCTGTTTTCATAATGACTGCTTGCTTGTGAGCTCTGAGAGGGTAGGAGTACTGCATGTCTGTCTGGGTACTGGAGTAGTATGTTCCACGTTGTATTAATGCAATGTGGCATATGTATGTATGTATGTATACACCTGCATCTACCTATCTCAGGAAATAGGAAATTGATAGCGTTATTATTAATAGAGTCTATAGACTTTTCTTTATCTAAACATTGATTAGTCTGCCTTTAGCTTAACATTATTTTAGAGATGCAAGAATACTCAGTGGAAAAATAGTGTGAAATGTTTAAAATTATTAAGTACTTCTGAACTGGATTTAAGAGCTTCTCTGGGCTGAAAGCCAGTTGATTGTTGTGTTTTTACATGACTGAGGTCAGTTACTTCAGAGCTCAAACAACTGTAACCTTGGTAAATGGTTCACTTGTGTCCAGTGGTACAATATAGGATCCATTTAAATACTGTTATAGTTGACATTTTGATAAATGTGTATTGATTGGACAAGAATGTACAGGCTATTTTGGTGTATTTCCAAAGGCACAAAGTTTAAAATAATGTAACTTGCATGTGTGTTCTGTAATGTGTATAATAAGATTGAGATTTCAATGTATTAAGTAAATAAAATATTCAAATAAACCTTTTTAAAATTAAGGTATTATTGATATACACTCTTATGAATGTTTCACATGAAAAACAATGTGGTTACTACATAGACCCATATTATCAAGTCCCCACCCACACCCCATTGCAGTCACTGTCCATCAGTGTAGTAAGATGCCAGAGTCACTATTTGCTTTATGCTACACTGTCTTCCCTGTGACTACCCCCCACCATGTGTACTAAACATAATACCCCTCAATCCCCTTCTCCCTCCCTCCCTGCCCTCCTGCCCTTCCATAGTCCTCCCCTTTGGTAACCTCTAGTCCCTTCTTGGAGTCTGTGAGTTGCTGCTGTTTGTTCCTTCAGTTTTGCTTTGTTGTTATAATCCACAAATGAAGGAAATCATTTGGCACTCGTCTTTCTCTGCCTGGCTTATTTCACTGAGCATCATATCCTCCAGCTCCATCCATTTTGTGGCAAATGGTAGGATTTGTTTGTTTCTTATGGCTGAATAGTATTCCATTGTGTATATGTACCACCTCTTCTTTATCCATTCATCTACTGATGGACACTTAGGTTGCTTCCATATCTTGGCTGTTGTAAATAGTGCTGCAATAACATGGGGGTGCATATGTCTTTTTGAATCTGAGAAGTTGTATTCTTTGGGTAAATTCTAGTAGTGGAATTCCTGGGTCAAATGGTATTTGTATTTTTAGTTTTTTGAGGAACCTCCAAATAGCTTTCTGCAATGGTTGAACTAGCTTACACTCCTACCAGCAGTGTAGGAGTGTTCCTCTTTTTCCACATACACGCCAGTATCGGTTGTTCTTAGTCTTTTGGATGCTGGCATCCTAACTGGAGTGAGGTGATATCTCATTGTGGTTTTAATTTGCAGTTCCCTGATGATTAGTGATGAGGAGCATCTTTTCATGTGCCTCTTGGCCATCTGAATTTCTTCTTTGGAGAATTGTCTCTTCATATCCTCTGCCCATTTTTTAATCAGATTATTTGCTTTTTCGGTGTTGAGGCATGTGAGTTCTTTGTATATTTTGGATGTTAACCCCTTATCCGATATGTTGTTCACAAATATATTCTCCCATACAGTAGGATGCCTTTTTGTTCTGTTGATAGTGTCCTTTGCTGTACAGAAGCTTTTTAGTTTGATGTAGTCCCAGGTGTTCATTTTTGCTTTGTTTCCCTTGCTCAAGGAGATGCATTCAGGAAGAAGTTGCTCATGTGTATATTCAGGAGATTTTTGTCTGTGTCGTCTACTAAGAGTTTTATGGTTTCATGACTTACATTCAGGTCTTTGATCCATTTCAAGTTTACTTTTGTGTATGGGGTGAAACAATAATCCAGTTTCATTCTCTTGCATGTAGCTGCCCAGTTTTGCCAACACCAGTTGTTGAAGAGGCTATTTCCCCATTGTATGTCCATGGCTCCTTTATCATATATTAATTGACCACATATGCTTGGGTTTATATCTGGGCTCTCTAGTCTGTTCCATTGGTCTAATGTTCTGTTCTTGTGCCTCTACCAAATTGTCTTGATTACTGTGGCTTTGTAGTAGAGCTTGAAGTCGGAGAGTGTAATCATCCCAGTTTTATTCTTCCTTCTCACGATTGCTTTGGCTATTCAAGGTCTTTTATGGTTCCATATGAATTTTAGAACTATTTGCTCTAGTTCGTTGAAGAATGCTATTGGTATTTTGATAGGGATTGCATTGAATCTATAGATTGCGTTAGGCAGGATGGCCATTTTGACAATATTAATTCTTCCTATCCATGAGCACGGGATGTGTTTCCATTTATTGGTATCCTCTTTAATTTATCTCATGAGTGTCTTGTAATTTTCAGAGTACAGGTCTATGGACCACTTTTCAGTTGCCACCCAAAGAGATGAAGGCAAAACCTCGGCTCCAAGTGTTTGGACACCAGCACAGAGCCAACTGGGGCTGTGGTGAGGCCTGTGTGGCTTAGGAAACTATATTGCTTGTTTGAGCTTTTCCAACAGTGTAAAGTAAAAGAATAAAATAGACATAGGTTTCTATTTATTTTCCAGAGCCACGGTCATTTTACTTTGTGATTCATTCATCTGGAAAATTCTTAAAAAAAAACTGGCCACCTCCTGTCATCTGGCATCACTTAGAGCCATCTGAGATGATGGGCCATGCTAGAGGTTTGTAGATATAGAATTATTAATTTATCTTCAGGGCCTATCTAATTGATATGCAACTAGACGCCATGAAGATTGATTTATGAGGTGAAGACCAACATTGCCTTCTTACCAAGTGAGACAACCTTTGACACAAGCAGCAAAATATTACTAACATTGGATTTTCATTCTCTCACACTCCTGCCAAACACATCCATTTTTCAAGATTTAAACCAAGTGTTTCTTCATTTCATAATATTTCCTTACCAAAGGTCATCTCCAGATAGAAATAACTTCTTTAGACTTTAAGCGCCAGGATAGACTATGATTTCTCTCTTAACACTTAGTCTAATTTTCTTACACTTAAGTTTAATTGGCTTCCCTAATTATTCTGTAAACTCTCTGGGACTTGAGGACAACAATATTTTTATCATTCGTCTTTGAAATGGCATTGTTTGGCACATATCAAACTCTTAAGAAATGTTGGTTGAACAAAAAATACTCAAATGAATACACTTAATGTGTATGGTGTTCATGGGACATGCTGTGCCTCTCTGGGACTTATGTCAGCTTTGTGGGCTTAGTCTTCTGCCCATAATGGCCTTCCTTCTTCTCTCTTGGCAAAAATTTTCTTGCTCTTCACGTTGCTGCTTAACAGTCAGTTATCCTGTAGAAAAGTCCCTGTCTTTCCCAAGCACCACTAATCAATACTTTCTCTTTATCTAGAGGTCCACTAGCCCTTCCCTCACACTATTTATTTTATTAATAAAATAACTATTTTATTATTATTTATTATTATGACACTAGCTACTTTGGTGTATCAATTGGTCTTTTCCTCTTAATGGATCCTGTTTAATTTAGATTTTACTCTCGGTGCAGGCCTGGCTCAGAAATGGTGCCCACTGAGAGTGACCACCAGAGCCTGGCTCTAACCTCTGATGTTAATCAGCTGCGGAAGTTTAAACATAACACTTAGTCTTTCTTGGCCCCAATATCTGATCTGAAAGCTAAGAGGATGAAACAGAAATCTAAGCTCCCCTCCAGCTTCGGGTCTCTATTCAGCACCTCATCCTATTTTTCACTGCCCCTATTTTGTCCCTGTCTTCATCTCAGTTTGTCTCAATTACAGCTCCGTTTCTCTTTGCCTTGTTTTCTTGTTCAGAAAATTTTTTCCCCTGGGTCACCTGAATACGTTCAAATAGTCAAATGCAAATTGAGGATAATAGTGGTGCATACACCTCATAGGTTTGTTGCGAGAATTCACTTACTGAATATTTGTAAAGCTTTTGAGCATTGCCTAGAGCACAGTAAGTGTGACTGAGTGTTTATTTATTCAATAAATAATTAACACATCCCTGTCCTGCACTGTCCTGATCATTCAGGAATCGATTGTATCTATTGCTTCTTAGATTATAGTATCTTAAATTAGACTGCTGTTATTGCCAGAAAAACTTTCAGGATATTACACAAAAATTTTATCACACCATCTAAATTAGAATCCTATTACTACTCTTACCATCCTATTAGAATACCTCATACTTATGCTTTCATAAATGCCACTCAGAATTTATTTACAGGCAAATATTATGCAGTTAATTCCCTAGTAAAGGTAGAGTATAGCTATTATCAATGAATAGTTGTCTAAAACAAGGCTTTTGCCTGGCCAATTCCATTACACTTTAAAGTTAGAATATACACAAAGTTCTAAGGGCCATTGTGAAATGTATCAGACTTCAGAAGACGAAAGAATGGAAGGTTTTCAGAACTGGGTTTCTCCAGATTACAGCAGAACTCTGAAACACTTTTTACAGATAAGATGCACATTTGCTAAGTAACCTTGTTGCAATAGTATACAAAAGAGATAAGAAAGGTTGATGGAAGACTATTGTATTTCAAAGTATTTTTCAGTGTGTGCTAAAGTTTGCTATCCTAAGCATGATATAGAAATATCTTATATGTCTCATTTGAGGGAAACTATTCTCATGAGATGGCATGTGTATATATTTGTATATAAGGGATCTCACAGCAACAGTTAAATTCCTATACAATGAAATCTAAGGAGCCTTTAATTTTTGTAAAGATGTTTAGCAAAAAAATCACATTTTTTGTTTTCAGGAGTGAAACAGAATTTTAACAAGACAGAACATGAAGAGTACTGGAAGAAACAGGAAGGCCTACATTTAACTTCAGACCCAGCCACTGTATCACTAAGTAAGTTATTTGACCTCTTTGGGCTGTGTTTTTGACATTTGTAGAACCACATATGTGAACTATATTGCCGTGTAGAGGAAAGATATTAAGAAAATGAGTGCTCGAACTAGGAGCTAAGCTGAGAGACTGTGGCAATATTCTAGGTGAGATTTCACACATCAGGCACAATTCACAACTTCATACCTAACACATCCCTCCCGGTCCCACCTCGTCCCCATCCTTTGGGGGTGGCATTGGCCTGGTGAGTAAGGCTGGATGAACTTTCCAGAGAGCGGAGAAGGAGATCGGGCCTTTCAGCTCCATTTGCCTTCATCTGTTCATCAGTAAACTGCCTGCGCTTCTTTTAAAGATTATTTCTGTGGTTTTATGCATATTCTGTGTCATAGGTGAAAGTGTAACATCAGATTAATAATCCTTTTAGGAAATCTCATTCTCCTCTAACCGAAAGAAGTATAAATACATGAATTAAGATAACAGAGAAAGGTGTAGTGGGGCTTTTGGGGAACAAGAGAATGTGTGCCAGTCCGGAATCTCCTGCAGTTGGTCCTTTGCACAAGCCAAGCGATTTCTGGGTTGTTCTAACAAAAGAGGAAAATCCAGATTTGTATGTTTGATTTCCCAAATTTTAAAGCACTGGAGGAAAACATTTGCAGGGCACTCTGGCCAGTGGACCCCTCGTGGTCACCACCGCTCAGTAGCCCCTGCCAGTCCTTCCGAGATAGTGGGGAAGATCTTGACCTCCCCACTCTGGAAGTGGTGTATGAACAAGAAAGAAATACTTTGACAACAGCAATTTCTCTGGAGAGAAAAATCGTTCCTGCCTTTCACAGCCAGCCAGCCTGCCGTGGCGGATTGGTCCTGTGGAGTAGCACGTTGTATAGGCGAGGTCGGGGAAAACTTCAGTTGTGTTTAGGTGCCTGTAGTGGGACAGTCATACTGATGTTCACTGAGACCCCTCAGCCACCGAGGGCCTCCGTCACTTGTCTGTGCAAAATCTCAGTCCACTTCCCATAGTAACTCTCAAGTCATTTAACTTCTTCTCTTAAAATGTGGATTTATTCTTCCTCCTGGTGAAAATAAGGCTATCAGTGATGAGCTCCTTCATTTCGGTCTTCCACAGCACAGACAGTGACATGGCCTTCATGGTCACTTCCTCTTCCCCAGTCAGAGGAACAGAGTGTCTTCCTGCTCGTGGCCAGGCCCACAGCTGCCTTCAGGCTGACTCCCTTTCACCTCTTTGAGAGCCAGCGTCAGGCAGCAGCCCTTCTCTCGTCTGTGTTTTCAGTCTCTCTGGTTCCTTCTCACTGTCCCTCTCTCTCTTCTTCCTCTCTCCTGGCTCCTTCCAGTGGATCATAAACAAACTCTTATATTCACTAGCTTAAAAATTTCCAAGAGGGCAAAACAAGTCCCAGCCTCCCACTGCTCAGCCTCCACACCGTCCCCTGGCCTCTGCCTTCTCCCTCCTGCCTCTTGCCTTCCCTCTCCTTTCATGGAATCCAGTCGCTTAGTTTTCGTTCACAGTCACGCTCTGGCTGTGGATTGCCTCACACATGTCCTCTGACACACTGTAGCAAATTAACTGTCTGACTGATAATGTACATTAAAACCATTTCTGATATTGCTATATCTGGGATTTGCTTTCATATAATATAGGGAGGGGAGAGATGAGTGGAGATGGAGAAGCACCGTTGGCTGTGTTGATAATTGTTAAGGCTGGGTGAGGACCTCTAGCAAAACCCCAGATCCGCTAATTCCAAAACTAAAAGGATCTTTTTTATCTCTCAACTTTTTTGACTTCTTTGTGGCGTCTAACCTTTGCTGCTACCTTCCTGGTGACAAGCTCTTCTCCCTTCACACTCATGGCTCTCGCTGGGTCACCCCTTTCCCCTTCTCTCTGTCTTCATCTTGTGATTTTATTTTCTAATGTCCTTTCCTTGAACGCTGATGTTCCCAGGATGATCCCTTAGATCCCTCCCCTTTGTTAGTGTTCACTGCAGCTGAATGAATGATCTCTTTTGATTTCAATCACGATCTAAACTATATTGATCACTTAATCTGTATTTCAGTAGAGCTTAGGCCTCTGATCCCCAGTCCCATATTTTCAGTTGTAGTTTCCTCCAGCAACATTTCCCAAACTGAACTCAATATTGTCTCTCTCTCTCCCCTCCCCTCCCACAATGGCTCCCTATTCTCAATCCCACCTTAGCGGCTGGGAATTGCTTGCACTCTCCCAAGATTCAGCTTGTCTAGTAAAGCACCCCAGGGTTAAACATACATACCTTCCTCAGCGCCCCACAGGAGGACACGTCTTTCATCTGGAAGATCACAGCTCCTTGTGGCTCTCATTCCTATACAGTTTCCCCCTTCTCATACTGTCCCCTCCCCAGGGATAGATCAGGCATCAGACTCACCTTGGTAGGCCACCCCTAGTAGTACAATATTTGGCATGTTGTCAGTAAATATTTGTTGAAATAACTAATAATGTGATCTTGAAATTTATTGCTAGAAGGGACTGTCTGACTCAGAGTCCCAGTGAACAGAAAATGACCAAGAGCATGCTCTCTAGATACCGCCCCCAAACCTGCCTTTAAATCCTGACTTTGCCACTTTCTAGCTTTGTGACATAGGGAGAATCATTAAATTATAGCAAAAGTCACTTAATGCTTTGTTTTTTGAGCTATAATGAAATGAATGTCCAAAATCTGAATGAGCAAAGTTGAGAAATGTAACTTCCTCAAAGAAAACATTTTGTAATTTAGTTCATAGCAGTCATTTTTTTCCTAGAAGTAAAATTATTATTGTTGTATATAATGGAAATTAATATGTAATATACTATATATGATATGTTTTGTATATATATATATATGTATTTTTTTCTTGGTGTTATTCAAGACCCCTCCAACTTCCGAAGGCCCTGACACCCAAACAAATTTGAATCTCAGTGGAAATGGAAGGTGAGTCTCAGAAAGTCTAAAGGATGTCCAAGGTCACACAGTTATTGGCAGAGCTGGGATTTGAACATAGTTGACTGTAGCCCACTGATCGTGAAATTTGTTTTAAATAAATAACAAAACCACACTCACTTGATCACTGTGCTGGATCTGGGATATTTTTCCTTTCAGTGGTATCATTTTGATAGTAAAAGGACCATGCATAGAGATACATGTAAAAGTTGTGAAACTTAACTGAAAGTAAGATATTAATGTCAAGTAAGGGAATTTATGAAAACTATTATTTGAAAAATATTCTGAGACTTGACAGAAGGAATTTAAAAATGCATGTACTTGCTTTGATTTGTCATATAATGTAACTTTTTTCTTCTCAATTCAGTTCTTTCCTATAAGATCTAAAAGTTCACTTTCTGCCCTAACATACTTTTTAAAAACTGCTTTGCAGATCTGTAGTTTCTGTATCCTGATTGTGTCTTGAGTGTATACCTAATATAGTATATTTCTTACCACAGACGTCCCAAGACAGCACAAGAATGCAATTCTGTCAATAAGTTATTTCAGGTTATTCCTGTAGTTGTGAGGGATATCTGTGTATCTGTGTACTTCATTACTATGAGTCTCTGTGCAGCTTTCTTTGATGTAAATATAATACTTTAGCACATATGAGGACTGAAGTCCGCAAGCTAATTGCATCTGAGTTCCTGCTTGCTAACGTGACCAGTATAAATCATGACTACTTAGAAAGCCTCCATAATGCATTTTGCAGAACAAAGACATGAGAATGAAGAAAGATAAATGCTTTTTAAAATAATGGTGATGTCACTTTTGGGACAAAGACACATTTAAGTAAATGAGCTGTATTCTAAGAGGAAGTCAACTGTCCATCCATTCACAGAAGTGGACATACAGATGTTTTATAGAGAAGATAGCTAGAATGTCTGGCTTCTGGGAGAAATAGGAAGCATTTTATGTAGGTGCATCTACCACTATTTTGGCCTATCAAACTGATTTGCTTTGCCTTAGTGGAGCCTTCCTACTTGGTTCTAATAATGACCAGTCCAATAATCCACTTAGTATTTGATTACATATCTTGATAATGTGTTTTAGAAATTTTTCTGATGTTGATATATCTGGGATTTGGCTTTAAAAGTGCAGAAAGGACAAAGATGTGTGAATTGAAGGTATACATTGATATTTGTTGAAACTAACTATACATTGATAATTGTAAAAATAGGATAATGAGTCAATGGGGATTCATTATCCCATCCTATCTTTTTGTATATGCTTGAAATTTTCCACAAAAAATTAAAAATAATCTGTAATACTTTGAGATTTGTGTGTGTTTAGAGGTGTATGTGTGTGAATCTTTAGTTGTTAATTATAATCTTTTGAACCACAGGGACAGTAAATTTTATTTTCAACTAAGTCAGCAGTTGGTGGGGCACAGATTTTAATGTTATTGCTAGAGTGGATGCAAAATGCATATTATCCTTTCCCCAAATTCCTACAATCTAGCTGGAAAAATCAACACACACAAACAAAAAATCTTGGAATTAAATTTGGAAGTAAAATACTAAGATTTGGAAGTAAAATACTAATACAAAACTTAAATAACCTTTCAAGACAATAATAGAGTTAAGACACCATGAAAAATCCTCAGTAAGTTGTACAATGTATAATTTCTCTATTTCAGCAGAGGGAAACATCACTATAATCAAAAAAAAATTTACTTTGGTAGATGGATTTAAGCTGACTCTTAAGAGATGGGCCCTAGCTAGGTAGAAAGGAAAAGGAAAACTCACTTAACAAAAAGGAAAGAGCAAAAGAAAAAAAGGGTTTACATTTGGGTAAATTTTAGTGAATAAATACATTACTGGGAACATTGAAACCTTAGAGAATTATTTGACTTTGGAGGACTGAAGTTTAGGTTAAAGAATTTAAAATTTAATCTTAGGCAGCAGAGAGCCACTAAAAGTGTTTCACAAGGAAGTGATGTTTCCAAGCAAACACATAGCAGAAATGACTAGAGTAACAGGACTGATTGAAGTAGAAACTGGTGGGAGAAGAAATGAGAAGAATAAACAGGATTATTGCAATATTCTGCAAAAGTTGCAATAAGAGTCTTTGGACACTTAGCAACGTTGGAATGATAGCACAGCAAATGGAAATTGGGATCCAGGGTGAAGGTCACATTTGTCAATCCTGTGAGAGCCATCAGATATGAGAGTCTAGGAAAATGGCTTTCTCTGCAATCTCCCCTATTTCTAGTATATCTTACTTAATAAAATGGTTATACTTTCTATAGGTTTCCATTGGCAAACATTTAGTAACTTCCAAAATAAATAGAGAGTGGGAATGACTATCAGAGATGCCAAGTATCAAAGCAGATAGTAGATGTTGTTTTTAGCTCTTTTGTTAACTATAATGCTATTA
The DNA here is from genome assembly GCA_032199065.1 of Smutsia gigantea. Taxonomy (NCBI): domain Eukaryota; kingdom Metazoa; phylum Chordata; class Mammalia; order Pholidota; family Manidae; genus Smutsia; species Smutsia gigantea. The sequence goes on from JAVSCE010018836.1 coordinate 17,778, forward strand.
ACATTTGGGAATATAGAGAAATTTTCATGTTGTGCATAATACTGGCACATCTACTTGTCTGAACAATTTCAATTCCATGGGGGTTATTTTATCTGTTTCTATGGAGACAGTTTATTTGGTATAAGAATGGAATTTGAGCAACCACACACCAAATTTATGTGCTTATTCTGAGATATTCATTCCAAGGAAAGCCTGCTAGGTTAATACATACTTTTTAGATCTTTCCACAGGTTTTAATGAGCCAACACCAATTCTGGCACTATAATCTCCACGGTATACAGAATACGTTATGGGAAACAGTTTTCATCAGGTCTCCAGATTAGTGGGTAAAACATACTACACATGTTGGGTCTAAAGCTTTCCAAGTTTTGGGTGGGATGTCAGCTTGCAATCTAGATGAGTACATTACAGAATGATAGCCTGCAGTGCGGCAGGTGTCAGGGTTTGGATTTTGACTTCTAAGCAAATGGATTCATGCCCTTGTTCTCAACTCAAGAGCTCAGATAATTTAAACTCCATTTCCTTTAGAATCATTTTGAACTTTGTCCAGTATTATAGTAGACATAAACTGGAAGAGAAGAAATGTTGTTTTCCCCGTATGATTGTAAGGCTTTTCAAAGTGCTCGATAAATATATATTAACCAATAAGTGTATAATTTCTCATAAATAAAGTTTCAGGGGATTTTTTTGCATGAAAGAAAAAAATTCCCCATAATAAAATTTGTTACCCATGCATGAGATTCTAGGAAAAGCAAGTGTAATTTTCAATTAAAAAATGTAATCTTATTCAAGATTTTGCATACATTTTTATGTATTCATTTGATAGTTACATTTTATCCAAATTCTAAAATATGACTTGTGGATGCTGTCAAAATCACATAATCTACCTCATTAGTTTTCAGATTTCCTAATTAATCATTTATTCTAATGTAGAGGATTATTTGGTAAGTTTTTTTTCTTTTTTCATTAATTTTCCATAGGAAGGAGGCAGGCTTGGCAGGCTATGTAATGCTGTAGAAGTAAACATCAATGGATCATCTGGGATTCGACTTGAAAAATTCAAGGGGAAAGCAATGAGTAAATGTAGAGTCCTTTGCAATTGCTAGTGTAGCTGTAGTAAAAGCTTTGAAAAATTAAGCAGCTTCTCCTCTAAGAATTCACCCCAGTTAACTAAGAAAATTTTCCTATTAGCTATATATTTCTTTATGTTTACTCAGCTTCTGATAAAATTACTTTAATTTTTTATACCAAAATTAGAAATTGCTTTTCTTACTTTTAGTTTCCTATTCTGCCTTCTGGTGTAACAAATGGAGTCAGTAAAGTTAAAATGCATGTTAAGTTTGATTAGAAGAATGTTCATGGAGGTCATCTGCAAAATTATCTGTACAGGAAAATGTTATTTGTTCTATTTTCATGCATCCATCCAATAAAATCTGCAAATATTTATTGAGCTTCTATTATGTAAATATCTGTATATTTCATGGAAATATATATGAGAACAATATAGGACTTACTTTCAAAGAGTTTACAGAATAGTTGGGGAAATAAACACATGCAAACTAACTTTAAGATCAAGTAGGTATAAGTGAAACAATGACAGCAATATGACTTTTGGAAATGAGGAGAAAGATGTCCTGATCTTACTCATGATTTAGCAGAATAACTTTGGTAGTAGTGTGAAGGATGTATTTGAGTAATGGGAAGATTGAGAAAATAAATTAAAACATTGAGGTGCATTTTTGTATATTGCAAGTCTTGAGTTTGGGAGGCAGGTATGCTAACAGTATGTCTGGAAGAGAACTGAAATTTTACATCTAGAAGTGAAAACAGAAAGGGATTTGAAAAATGAAAGTAAAAGGAGAAGGAGTGGGAGGAATGGAGCAGACAGATGTATGGAAGTTGCTCTATCCTTACGCCCTTTCCTTGGTATTTTCCATAAATATTTCATTTATAGCAGCATAGGTTCACATGGTAGTGTTTTTTGAGGTCAAAAGGGTGAGTCAGAAGAGGAAAAGATGGTGGCATGAGTAGGGAGGTGGAAATCTTCTCCCAAAACCATATATATTTTTGAAAATACAGCAAATACAACTATTCCTAAAAGAGTGACCAGAAGATACAATACACCAGCCAGTCTACATCCGCGGGAACCCAACATCTCATGGAAAAGGGTAGGGTACAAAGCTGTGACCTGGCGGGACCCGAGCACTCCCCCCACCCCAGCTCATGGGCGGGAGGAAAAGAATCAGAGTGGGGAGGGAGTGGAAGCACAGGACTCCTAAATAACCAGCCCTAGTAATCTGCCCCAGGAGCGCAGACACACATTGCATGGTGCTCTGGATATTAGAGGAACAGAAAAGTAAAATCCAAGACTAAGACTGTGAACAGGTTCCCACAGCCGGCTGCCCAGAGACAAAAGAAAAGCAGGCACTTTAAAAGTCTTAAAGGGACAAGTGTTTAACACATGGACAAAATCGTCCTGGCACAGTCAGCCCAGCAGGCTGGGAACTTTAAGGAACTTCAGGCGCCCTATCCCCCTGATTGGAAACACAGCTCTGAGGCCCCTCACTGTGATAAGCAGCCTGCCGTTCTTTCTTCCCTGCTAGCACCTGCAAGCAAACCGCTGTCCCCATCACTGCTTCAGACAAGCCGGAGAGCAGCACCGCCTACAGCAACCACACAGCTTAACACAGAGGCTTCTCCCTGTATACGGCTAACTGGCCCAGACACAGACGTTGCTCCCTGTGTGCAGTTGACCGGCACAGACAGATAAGAGAGGCACAGAGACCGGGAGGTATGAAGGGGCTTTGCTTTCATGACAGAAAAAACGCCACCTCCCTGCAAGCCCTGCCAGCACCCTAGGCCATCCAAAGGGCTTCCCCACTGAGAGGCTGCCCCCTGCCTGCCATGGCACAGACAGAGGAGATGGGTGTGGAGACTGGGAGGCACAAAGGACTTTGTCCTTGTGGCAGACACATGTGCTGCTGGCCTGCAAGCACCGCCAGTGCCCTAGGCCATTCTGAGGGCTGCCCTGCCCATGGCAGCCTAGGGGATTAACCCAGAGGCTGCTCTGTGTGTGCTTTTAACTGGCACAGAGAGCAGAGATAGGCAAGATCATCAGCAAGCAGGAAGGGACTTTGTTCTCCCAGATGACAAATGTGCCCCTCATTGGCAACCACTCCCATCACCATGAAAAGGCAGAACCTTGTTCAATCCAAAATCCATCAAACACAAGAAAGAGGGCTTGATGAGACTGAAATCACCAATCTTCCTGAAGAAGAATTCAAAATACAAGTCATAAACATGCTGATGGACCTACAGAGAAATATTCAAGAGCTAAGGGAGGGAGATAACAGAAATGAAACAAACAATGGAAGGATTTAAGAGCAGAATGGATGAGGTGGAAGGAATGCTAATGGAATAGAAATCAGAGAAGAAGAATACAGACAAACGGAGGCAGAGAAAGAAAAAAGGATCTCTAAGAATGAAAGAATATTAAGAGAACTGTGTGACCAATACAAACAGAACAATATTCGCATTATAGGGGTATCAGAAGAAGAAGAGAGAGAAAAAGAATAGAAGGTGCCCTTGAAGAAATAATTGCTAAAAACTTCCTCAATCTGGGGAAGGAAATAGTCTCTCAGGTCATGAAAGTCCACAGATCTCCCAACACAAGGGAACCAAGGAGGGCAACACCAAGACATGTAATAATTAAAATGGCATAGATCAAAGACAAGGACAGAGTATTAACAGCAGCCAGAGAGATCACCTACAAAGGAAAATCCATCAGGCTATCATCAGACTTCTCAGCAGAACCCTAACAGGCCAGAAGGAAATGGCAGCATATATTCAATGCAATGAAACAGAAGAGCCTCGAACCAAGAATACTGTATCCAGCAAGATTATCATTTAAATTTGAAGGAGGGATTAAACAATCCCAGATAAGCAAAAGTTGAGGGACTTTACCTCCCACAAACCATCTCTACAGTGTATTTTAAAGGGACTGCTCTAGATGGAAGTATGCCTAAGGCTAAATAGCTGTCACCAGAGAAAATAAAACCACAGCAAAGGAAATAGACCAAGTAAATACTAACTAAATGCAAAATAAAATCAACTATCAACAAAATCAGTCAAGGGAAACACAAAGAGTACAGAATAAAACACCTAACATATAAAGAGTAGAGGAGGAAAATAAAAATGGAGAGAAATAAAGAATCATCAGACTGTGTTTATAATAGCATAATAAGTGAGTTAAAGTAAGACGGTTAGATAGTAAAGAAGCTACCCTTGAACCATTGGCAACCATGAATCCCAAAGCCTGCAGTAGCAAGTACATACCTATCAATAATCACCCTAAATGTAAATGGACTGAATGCAACAATCAAAAGACACAGAGTAATAGAATGGATAAAAATGCAAGACCCATCTATTTGCTGCCTACAAGAGACTCATTTCAAACCCAAAGTCATACACAGACAAAAAGTGAAGGGATGGAAATAGATATTTCATGCAAACAATAGGGAGAAGAAAGCAGGTGTTGCAGCACTTATATCAGAGAAAATAGACTTCAAAACAAAGAAAGTAACAGCAAAGAAGGACATTACATAATGATAAAGGGGTCAGTCCAATAAGAGGCTATAACCATTATAAATATCTAGGGGCCTGTCCAATGAGAGGATATAATCATTATAAATATCTATACACCCAACACAGGAGCACCTGTAAAACAAATACTAACAGAATTACAGGAGGAAATAGAATGCAATGCATTCATTTTAGGAGACTTCAACACACCACTCACTCCAGACAGAAAATAAGTAAGGACACAGAGGCACAGAACAACACACTAGAACAGATGGACCTAACAGACATCTACAGAACTCTACACCCAAAAGCAGCAGGATACACATTCTTCTCAGGTGCATGTGGAAGATTTTCAAGCACAGATCACATACTAGGCCATGAAAAGAGTCTCAGTAAGTTTAAAAAGGTTGAAATTGTACAACTACCTTCTCAGGTCACAAGGTATAAAACTAGAAATAAATTGTACAAAGAGAACAAAAAGGCCCCAAAACACATGGAGACTTAACAACATGCTCCTAAATAATCAATGGATCAATGACAAAATTAAATAGATATCAAGCAATATATGGAGACAAATGACAGCAATAATTCAACACCACAAAATCTGTGGGAAACAGGGAAGGCATTTCTAAGAGGAAAATATATAGCAATCCAGGCCTGTTTAAAAAAACGAAGAGCAATTCCAAATGAAGAGTCTAAATTCACAATTATTGAAACTGGAAAAAGAAGAACAAATGTGGCCCAAAGTCAGTAGAAGAAGGGACATAATAAAGATCAGAGAAGAAATACATAAAATAGAGAAGAATAAAACAATAGAAAAAATTAATAAAACCAAGAGCTGGTTCTTTGAGAAAATAAGCAGAATAGATAAAGACATAGCCAGACTTATTAAGAAAAAAAGAGAACCTACACACTTAAACAGAATCAGAAATGAGAAAGGAAAAATCACTACAGACACCACAGAAATATAAAGAATTATTAGAGAATGCTATGAAAAACTATATGCTAACAATCTGGATAACCTAGAAGAAATGAACAACTTAAAAAAAAATAAAACCTACCAAGACCGACCCAGGAAGACACAGAAAATTTAAGCAGAACAATTACCAGCAATAAAATTGAATTGGTAATCAAAAACTACCCAAGAACAAAACCCCTGTACCAAATGGATTCGCTGCTGAATTTTATCAGACAATTAGAGAAGACATAATACCCATTCTCCTAAAAGTTTTCCAAAAAATAGAAGGGGAGGGAATACTTCCAAATTCATTCTATGAAGCCAGCATCACTCTAATACCAAAACCAGGCAAAGACTCCATAAAAAAAGAAAACTACAGACCAATATCCCTGATGAACGTGGATGCAAAAATATTCAACAAAATATTAGCAAACCGAATTCAAAAATACATCAACAGGATCATACACCATGATCAAGTGGGATTTATCCCAGGGATTCAAGGATGGCACAACATTCGAAAATCCATCAACATCATCCACCACAACAATAAAAAGAACAACAAAAACCACACGATCATCTAAATAGATGCTGAAAAAGCATTTCACAAAATTCAACATCCATTCATGATAAAAACTCTCAACAAAATGGGTATCGAGGGCAAATACTTCAACATAACAAAAGCCATATATGAGTAACCCACAGCCAACATTATCCTTAACATCGAGAAGATGAAAGCTTTCCTCAATGATTGGGACAAGACAAGGATGCCCACTCTTCCTGCTTTTATTCAACATAGTACTGCAGGTCCTAGCCATGGCAATCAGACAAAATAAAAAAATAAAAGGCATCCAGATTGGTAAAGGAGAAGTCAAATCGTCACTATTTGCATATGACAAGATATTGTACATAAAAAACCCTAAAGACTCCACTCCAAAACTACTAGAACTAATATCTGAATTCAGCAAAGTTGCAGGATGCAAAATTAACACACAGGAATGTGTTGCATTCCTATACACTAACGATGAACTAGCAAAAAGAGAAATCAGGAAAACAATTCCATTCACAATTGCATCAAAAAGAATAAAATACCTAGAAATAAACCTAACCAAGGAAGTGAAAGACCTATACTCTGAAAACTACAAGACACTCATGAGAGAAATTAAAGAAGATACCAATAAAAGGAAACACATCCCGTGCTCATGGATAGAAAGAATTAATATTGTCAAAATGGCCATCATGCCTAAGGTAATCTACAGATTCAATGCAATCCCTATCAAAATACCAACAGCATTCTTCAACGAACTGGAACAAATAGTTCTAAAATTCATATGGAACCACAAAAGACTCTGAATAGCCAAAGTAATCCTATGAAGGAAAAATAAAGCAGGGGGGATCTTGCGTCCCAAACTTCAAGCTCTACTACAAAGCCACAGTAATCAAGACAGTTTGGTACTGGTGCAAGAACAGACCCATAGACCAGTGGAACGGAATAGAGAGTCCAGATATTAACCCAAGCATATATGGTCAATTAATATATGATAAAGGAGCCATGGATATACAGTGGGGAAATGACAGCCTCTTCAACAGCTGGTGTTGGGCAAACTGGACAGCTAGATGTTAGAGAATGAAACTCCATTACTGTCTAACTCCATGCACAAAAGTAAACTCGGATCAAAGACCTGACTGTTAGCCATGAAACTATAAAACTCTTAGAAAAAAACAAAGACAAAAATCTCTTGAATATAAACAGGAGCAACATCTTCATGAACATATGTCCCCGGCAAGGAAACAAAAGCAAAAATGAACAAGTGTGATTATACCAAACTAAAAAGTTTTTTTTTTTTTTTGAGGTATAAAATTTTCATTTGGGGCATCACATTTATTCCCTGGCCTTGACAAAACCATGAAGCTGGACATAGGGATGTTAAGTACGAGCTAAAGGACACTGGGGCAGCCCCGAGGCAGGTGAGGAAGGCAGAATGGAAGGGACCACATCCTCAGCTCCTTCCTGTGCCCAGGATACCCTGGGAATCAGGAAAACGGGATGCACTGAGTCAACGGCTCAGCTGCAAAGCAGCTCATCCAGTGGCCTTCCCCTCTCTCATATTCAAGTTTCCCTTTGTCCACATTTCCCAGAGCACCCTGCAGTCCTGCTCGGCCTGCAGAGAATGACAGGAGCCAGCCATCGCTCTCTCACGGCCACTCTCTCCTGAGAGCCCCACCCAGCCCCAACTTCAGCCCTCAAGCCCGGGTCCTGGGAGTGGGGAGGCGCTCCTGTGCATGGATGTCAGCGGCAGCATGAATGGGCTCCGTCTGACTATCGTGAAGCGAACAGACTCATCTATTCTGGATATTCTGGGGGATGACGACCTCTTCAACATCATTGCTCATAACGAGGAGCTTCACTACGTGGAACCTTGCCTGAATGGAGCGCTGGCGCAAGCAGACAGGACCAACGAGGAGCACTTCAGGGGGCACCTGGACAAGCTTTTTGCCAAAGGAATCGAAATGATGGACATAGCTCTGAACGAAGCCTTCAACATCTCAGCGACTTCAACCACACAGGACAAGGGAGCGTCTGCAGCCAGGCCATCATGCTCATCACCGATGGGATGGTGGACACCTATGACACCATCTTCACGAAATACAACTGGCCAGATCGCAAGGGTACAGAAAATTCCAGGCACACACACTGGCTTTACGATCAGACGGGGAAACCTGCAGTAGCAGCTCAAGGAAGGGGTGTATTGGAATCTTGAAGAAATCAGTTCTTTAAAACACAAATATTCAAACTTCGGGTGTGTCTCCTTAGCAGACAGTGCCGTGAGTGTGAGCCAAGACCTTACGTTTGGCCAGGCAAGAGCACCCCTAGTGGAGAAGAGAGACAGCACGCTCAAGACCAACCTGTCAGCCATGCTCCCCGGAGAACATCCCTGTCTTGGCGCTCAGCAGGGAGCCGCCAAGTCCCTCTCCCCTGGGGTCACATACGTCTCTCTGCTCAGCCTCCCTAAGGCTCCTTTAGGCTCCGCCCAGGAAGGGGAGGTGCCTTGGGGCCTCTGAATCCCATTGCTGTGACAACTGTAAAGTGGCCAGACCTCCAAGGCTGCCGAAACCGGTCTGCTCTCAACATTATGACATTGCTTCCAAGAGGCTCAGCCCTTCCTACAGCTTCTCAAAGGATACTTTCCACGTCCTGCCTTAGGTAGACGTTGGGAAAGAGGCTGAGTGCGCAGGAGGAGGTTCAGGGACTCCAAAGGCAGAGACTGAGGATGCCAGCTCCGTCATGAGGAGCCTCTCTATCCGCATCCTGGAGGTCCAGTCCCCTGTGGCTGCCCAAAGTATATCTGCATATATTTGCTCACTGTCAAACCTTCTGCCCAGGATGACCCCTTATTCCTCTGTTTAACTCCTACTCATCCTTCAAGTCCCCACTCAGAAATGCCCTGGTTGGTGGCAGTTGCTGACTTAGAAAGTGGATCCACAAGTCCCTGCAGACCGTTCCTTGAAATGTGCTTCACAATGGCATCAAGGTCAATGAAATGAGAGACCTGGTCAGCATCAAGAAGGTGAGTTGGATGCAGAGGAGAGACCGTTTCTTATTTTTTAAACAAAATGGCAAATCTAATCTGAATATTTCCTATAGTGAATAAAATTTCCTCTCTGACAAAAAAAAAGTGCCAAATATGTGTAATCTCAGTCTACTCATGAATTAAAAATGAGGGACATTTTATAAATTATTGGCCTGGACTTTTCTGAAGTATCACAGATTGGAGTAGATGAAGAAGACATGATAGCTCAATGTAATGTAGGGTCCGAGATTGAATTTTGACCCAGAAAAGAGAAATAAGTAGGAAAACTTGTGAAATTCAAACAAGTTTATAGATTTAATTAATAGTATTCTACTTATGTCAATTTCCTGGTTTTTATAATTAGCCTATGTTTTTGTAAGATGTTAACGTGACGGGAATCTGGGTGAAGGATATATAGAAACTCTCTACAATTGTTGCAAATTTTCTGTAATTCTAAAGTTAATTCACAGTAAAATATTTTTAAAAAATGGATGGAGCCCGAGGGTATTATGAGTGGAATTAGCCAGGTGGAGAAAGACAAATGCCAAATGATTTCACTCATCTGTGGTGTATAAGAACAAAGGAAAAACTGAAGGAACAGAACAGTAGCAGACTCACATTTCCCCAAAATGGACTAACAGTTACCAAAGGGAAAGGGACTGGGAAGGATGGGTGGTAAGGGTGGTATATGGGGAATAAGGGGTATTATGATTAGCACTGATAATGTAGTGGGGGCATGGCAAATGCAGTATAGCACAGAGAAGACAAGTCGTGACTCTACAGTATCTTACTACGTTGATGGACAGTGATTGTAATGGGGTATGTTGTGGGGACTTGATAAAGGGGGGAATGTAGTAACCACACTTTTGCTCATGTAATTGTATATTAATGATACCAAAATAAAAAAGAAATTGTGAGTCATCCATTAGGAAGAGAACCATTTAATGAGAAGAGGACCAATGACAGACACATTTATATGGATGACAGAGAAAAGGAACCTGCAAAGAAGCATGAGCAAGGCATTCTGAGAAGTAGAAGGAAACTCAAGAAAGAGTAGTAACTTCAAGCAAAGGACGATGGACAACAGTGTTAATTTTGTAGATCAGCCAATGACTATAAAGTATGAGAAATATCTACTTGTCTCAACAAGTTGAGATGTTGAGGATGTGAAGGAATTCTGACGAAGGTGGAACAGAACATAAATTGGAAATGATTAAGGAATGCATATATTATAAGGGAGTGGAGTAGAAACCTATTTCTGTCAATTCTGTGAAGACAAAAAATGCTCTTAGTTTGATGTTGCCTATATAAAGTAATAAGTCAATTGAGACGATGCTTTGAAGAGTAGGAAACTGAAATGGGACTAAAGTGATAGGAAGAGTACTAGTGGAATTTAAAGGCCAGCTGGAGCATTAGCATGGCAATGATGCTTCATAATGAGAGAAAAGTTCAGAATATTTACACTGCATGAGCTGTCTTCTGAGTGAAGTAAGAGACAAGATCAGCTGCTAAAAAGGGATGCAGGACGTCTTGTATTTCTGAAATAAAATTGGCTATGTATTATGAGAGTCTGCTGGATTCAATTTGCTAAAGTGTTCTTTAGAATTTACCAGTTATACTCATCAGTCTTTTGCTTATTTCATATTTTCTGAATATCTTGTTAGGTTTTTGCATTATCATAATAACAGCTATATTTTCAAACATTATAAGTGAGAATTATCTGTTCCTTCAGAGTTTAAGGTAACATTTGTAGAACTATTGAGGTGGGTACATTTTATGAACAAAGTTCTTTGAAAAAATTTTAGCTTTTTCTGATTGTATTTCTACTCAAGCCTTCTATTTATTTGTGTTGTATTTTGTAAAAAGATCATATTGGATTCTTTTCTCATTGGTGCAAGAGTTTTGCAGGAGCCTTAAAATTTCTACTGGTTATTTATTTATTTATTTATTTTCATTATTAATGTCTTTATTGAATCATGACTTCACTGGCCATAGACAAGTGCCTGGTCGTTCTTTTTTTTTTTAATATAATTTATTTTATTATCATTAATTTACAATTACATGTGTAATATTACGATTATTAAACTACCCCTTCATCAGGTCCCCCCCACGAACCCCATTACAGTCACTGTCCATCAGCGTAGTGAGATGTTACAGAATCACTACTTGTCTTCTCTGAGTTGTACTGCCCTCCCCGTGCCCCCCCAACATTACATCTGCTAATCGTAATGCCCCTTTTTCCCTCTTATCCCTCCCTTCCCGCCCATTTTCCCCAGTCCCTTTCCCTTTGGTAACTATTAGTCCGTTCTTGGGTTCTGTGAGTCTGCTGCTGTTTTGTTCCTTCAGTTTTTTTCTTTGTTCTTATACTCCACATATGAGTGAAATCATTTGATACTTGTCTTTTTCGGCTTGGCTTATTTCACTGAGCATAATACCCTCTAGCTCCATCCATGTTGTTGCAAATGGTAGGATTTGTTTTCTTCTTATGGCTGAATAATATTCCATTGTGTATATGTACCACCTCTTCTTTATCCATTCATCTACTGATGGACACTTAGGTTGCTTCCATTTCTTGGCTATTGTAAATAGTGCTGCAATAAACATAGGGGTGCATCTGTCCTTTTCAAATTGGGCTGCTGCATTCTTAGGGTAAATTCCTAGGAGTGGAATTCCTGGGTCAAATGGTATTTCTATTTTGAGTTTTTTGAGGAACCTCCATACTGCTTTCCACAATGGTTGAACTAATTTGCATTCCCACCAGCAGTGTAGGAGGGTTCCCTTTTCTCCACATCCTCGCCAACATTTGTTGTTGTTTGTGTTTTGGATGTTGGCCATCCTCACTGGTGTGAGGTGATATCTCATTGTGGTTTTAATCTGCATTTCTCTGATGATTAGAGATGTGGAGCATCTTTTCATGTGCCTGTTGGCCATCTGAATTTCTTCTTTGGAGAAGTGTCTATTCATGTCCTCTGCCCATTTCTTAATTGGATTATTTGCTTTCTGTTTGTTAAGGTGCATGAGTTCTTTATATATTTTGGATGTCAACCCTTTATCAGATACGTTTTTTATGAATATATTCTCCCATACTGTAGGATGTCTTTTTGTTCTACTGATGGTGTCCTTTGCTGTACAGAAGCTTTTCAGCTTGATATAGTCCCACTTGTTCATTTTTGCTTTTGTTTCCCTTGCCCGGGGAGATATGTTCATGAAGAAGTTGCTCATGTTTATGTCCAAGAGATTTTTGCCTATGTTTTTTTCTAAGAGTTTTATGGTTTCATGACTTACATTCAGGTCTTTGATCCACCTTGAGTTTACCTTTGTGTATGGGGCTAGACAGTAGTCCAGTTTCATTCTCTTACATGTAGCTGTCCAGTTTTTCCAACACCAGCTGCTGAAGAGGCTGTCATCTCCCCATTGTATATCCAAGGCACTTTTATCAAATATTAATTGACTGTATATGTTTGGGTTAATGTTTGGATTTTCTATTCTGTTCCACTGGTCTGTGGGTCTGTTTTTGTGCCAATACCAAATTGTCTTGATTACTGTGGCTTTGTAGTAGAGCTTGAAGTCAGGGAGTGTAATTCCCCCTGTTTTATTCCTCCTTCTCAGGATTGCTTTGGCTATTCGGGGTCTTTTGTGGTTCCATATGAATTTTAGAATTATTTGTTCCAGTTCATTGAAGAAAGCTGTTGGTAGTTTGATAGGGATTGCATTGAATCTGTAGATTGCTTTAGGTAGTATAGCCATTTTGACAATATTTATTCTTCCTAGCCAAGAGCATGGGATGCATTTCCATTTGTTAGTGTCCTCTTTAATTTCTCTTAGGAGTGTCTTGTAGTTTTCAGAGTACAGGTCTTTCACTTCCTTCGTTAGGTTTATTCCTAGGTATTTTATTCTTTTTGATGCAATTGTGAATGGAATTGTTTTTCTGATTTCTCTTTCTGTTAGTTCATCATTAGTGTATAGGAAAGCAACAGATTTCTGTGTGTTAATTTTGTATCCTGCAACTTTGCTGAATTCAGATATTAGTTCTAGTAGTTTTGGAATGGAATCTTTAGGGTTTTTTATGTACAGTATCATGTCATCTGCAAATAGTGACAATTTGACTTCTTCTTTACCAATCTGGATGCCTTGTATGTCTTTGTTTTGTCTGATTGCTGTGGCTAGGACCTCCAGTACTATGTTGAATAACAGTGGAGAGAGTGGGCATCCTTGTCTTGTTCCGGATCTTAGATGAAAAGCTTTCAGCGTCTCGCCGTTAAGTATGATGTTAGCTGTGGGTTTGTCATATATAGCCTTTATGATGTTGAGGTACTTGCCGTCTATACCCATTTTGTTGAGAGTTTTAATCAGGAATGGATGCTGAATTTTGTCAAATGCTTTTTCAGCATCTATGGAGATGATCATGTGGTTTTTGTTCTTCTTTTTGTTGATGTGGTGGATGATGTTGATGGATTTTCGAATGTTGTACCATCCTTGCATCCCTGGGATGAATCCCACTTGATCATGGTGTATGATCCTCTTGATGTATTTTTGAATTCGGTTTGCTAATATTTTGTTGAGTATTTTTGCATCTACGTTCATCAGGGATATTGGTCTGTAATTTTCTTTTTTGGTGAGGTCTTTGCCCGGTTTTGGTATTAGAGTGATGCTGGCTTCATAGAATGAGTTTGGAAGTATTCCCTCCTCTTCTATTTTTTGGAAAACTTTAAGGAGAATCGGTGTTATTTCTTCTCTATATGTCTGGTAGAATTCAGAGGTGAATCCATCAGGCCCAGGGGTTTTGTTCTTGGGTAGTTTTTTGATTACCAATTCGATTTCGTCACTGGTGATTGGTCTGTTTAGTTTTTCTGTTTCTTGCTTGGTCAGTCTTGGAAGGTTGTATTTTTCTAAGAAGTTGTCCATTTCTTCTATGTTTTCCAGCTTGTTAGCATATAGATTCTCATAATATTCTCTTATGATTCTTTGTATTTCTGTGGGGTCCGTCGTGATTTTTCCTTTCTCATTTCTGATTGTGTTTATGTGTGTAGATTCTCTTTTTCTCTTAATGAGTCTGGCTAGGGGTTTATCTATTTTGTTTATTTTTTCAAAGAACCAGCTCTTGGTTTTATTGATTTTTTCTATTGTTTTATTCTTCTCAATTTTATTTATTTCTTCTCTAATCTTTATTATGTCCCTCCTTCTGGTGACTTTGGGCCTCATTTGTTCTTCTTTTTCCAATTTCAGTAATTGTGTCTTTAGACTATTCATTTGGGAATGTTCTTCCTTCTTTAATAGGCCTGGATTGCAATATACTTTCCCCTTAGAACTGCCTTTGCTGCGTCCCACAGAAGTTGTGGCTTTGTGTTGTTGTTGTCATTAGTCTCCATATATTCTTTGATTTCTGTTTTGATTTGGTCGTTAACCCATTGATTAATTAGGAGAGTGTTGTTAAGTCTCCATGTATTTGTGAGCCTTTTTGATTTCTTTCTAAAATTTATTTCTAGTTTTATACCTTGGTGATCTGAGAAGTTGGTTGGTAGGATTTCAATATTTTTGAAATTACTGAGGTTCTTTTTGTGGCCTAGTATGTGGTCTATTCTGGAAAATGTTCCATGTGCACTTGAGAAGAATGTGTATCCTGTTGCTTTTGGGTGTAGAGTTCTGTAGATGTCTGTTAGGTCCATCTGTTCTAGTGTGTTGTTCAGTGCCTCTGTGTCTTTACTTATTTTCTGTCTGGTTGATCTGTCCTCTGGAGTGAGTGGTGTGTTGAAGTCTCCTAAGATGAATGCATTGCTGTCTATTTCCTCCTTTAATTCTGTTAGTATTTGTCTCACATATGCTGGCGCTCCTGTGTTGGGTGCATATATATTTATAATGGTTATATCTTCTTGTTGGACTGACCCCTTTATCATTATGTAATGTCCTCTTTATCTTTTGCTACTTTCTTCGTTTTGAAGTCTATTTTGTCTGATACAAGTACTGCAACACCTGCTTTTTTCTCTTTGTTGTTTGCATGAAATATCTTTTTCCATCCCTTCACTTTTAGTCTGTGTATATCTTTGGATTTGAGGTGAGTTTCTTGTAGGCAGCATATAGATGGGTCTTGCTTTTTTATCCATTCTGTTACTCTGTGTCTTTTGATTGGTGCATTCAGTCCATTTACATTTAGGGTGATTATTGATAGGTATGTACTTATTGCCATTGCTGGCTTTAGATTCGTGGTTACCAAGGGTTCAAGGGTTGCTTCTTTACTATCTAACAATCTAACTTAACTTTCTTGTTAAGTTATTGTAAACACAGTCTGATGTTTCTTTCTCTCCCTTCTTATTCCTCCTCCTCCATTCTTTCTATAATAGGTGTTTTATTCTTTGCCTTTAGTTGGTATTTGGATGGTCTGCTTTCTTTGCTATGATTTTGTTTTTTCTCTGGTGACATCTTTTTAGCCTTAGGTGTGCTTCCATCTAGAGCAGTCCATTTAAGATATCCTGTAGTGTTGGTTTATGAGATGCAAATTCTCTTAACTTTCGTTTATCTGGAAATTGTTTAATCCCTCCATCATATTTAAATGATAATCGTGCTGGATACAATATTCTTGGTTCGAGGCCCTTCTGTTTCATAACGTTAAATATATCATGCCATTCTCTTCTGGCCTGTAAGGTTTCTGTTGAGAAGTCTGATGATAGTCTGATGGGTTTTCCTTTGTAGGTGATCTTTTTTCTCTCTCTAGCTGCCTTTAATACCCTGTCTTTATCTTTGATCTTTGCCATCTTAATTATTATGTGTCTTGGTGTTGTCTTCCTTGGGTCCCTTGTGTTGGGAGATCTATGAGCTTCGGTGGACTGCGAGACTACTTCCTTCCCCAGCGAGGGAAAGTTTTCAGCAATTATTTCTTCAAAGACACTTTCTATCCCTTTTTCTCTCTCTTCTTCCTCTGGTACTCCTATAATGCGAATATTGTTCCGTTTGGATTGGTCACACAGTTCTCTTAATATTCTTTCATTCCTAGAAATCCTTTTATCTCTCTCTGCCTCAGCTGCTCTGTACTCCTGTTCTCTGTTTTCTATTCCATTAACAGTCTCTCGCATCTCATCCATTCTGCTGTTAAGCCCGTCGATCGCTTGTCTGATTTCTGTATTGTCTTTCCTCAGTTCCCTCACTTCCTCCCTCAGCTCTTGCACATTTCTCTGTAGGTCCATCAGCATGGTTATGACTTTTTTTCTAAATTCTTTTTCATGGAGGCTGTGCATTTCCATCCCTTCAGACTCCCTCTCTGGGGTTGTCCGGTTGATTTTGGTCTGAACCATATTCCTCTATCTTTTCATGGCTTTATAATTTGGTCACTGATAGTTGCCACGTATGTCAGCTGGGCTCTTTAAGACTTTAAAAAGAGAAGGAAAAAAAAAGAGAGAAAAAAAGAAAAAAAAAGGAAAAAAAAGAAAGAAAGAAAAAAAGAAAAAAAAGAAAGAAAAGAAAAAACAAAAACAAAACAAAAAACAAAACAAAAATAAACAAAAAAAATGCCCACCGGACGTAGATTCTGTGGGAATGCTCTAGGTGGCGCTATTGCCCCACTATTCCACAGCTGTGACTGTGCCACTCCGCAGGGCCCTTTATCGCTCTGGCAGGGGTGGGAACGAATAGGAGGCTGTTGATCTCAGTGAGAAGTGTTAAGTATGGCTACGCTTCCTCAGTCGCCAGCTAAGGCATCTGAAACTCCCCAGGACTTCAGCCTGCTGGGCTGAGTGTGCTGTGGCGATCCGGCTCCTCCGCTGGGCTCCTGCCTCTTTAAGACTGCTGAAGAAAGCGCGCGCTTTTTTTTTTCCTTCCCGGGAGCCGGCTGCAAGCACCCTGGCGCGTTCCCCGCTCAGATCCTGCCCCTCTGTCTCCCCGATCTCCGCTGCACTGCGCGATATGGGTCAGCACTCCCCGCGCAGATCACCGGGGCTGGCTACTTCGTGGGGTGCACTTCCACTCCCTCCCGGCTCTGAATCCTCTCCTCCCGCCGGCTCGCTGGGGTGGGGGAGGGCTCGGGTCCC
The DNA here is from genome assembly GCA_032199065.1 of Smutsia gigantea. NCBI lineage: Eukaryota > Metazoa > Chordata > Mammalia > Pholidota > Manidae > Smutsia > Smutsia gigantea. The sequence goes on from JAVSCE010018836.1 coordinate 34,904, forward strand.
GCCGGGTCGCGGCTCCGTATCTTACCCGCCTCTTGGGGTGCCGAGTCCTCTCGGGTGTAGCTGCACGCTGTGCGCTTTCCTGTGTATTCTCGTCTCTCTTTTAGGAATAGATGTATTTTCTGTGTTTTCGTAGATAAATATAGTGTTGGGAGGAGATTTCTGCCGCCCTGCTCACACCGCCATCTTCCCGGAAGTCCTGGTTAGTTATTTTTAAATTCAATTTCCTATTACTTTTTAAGTTTAATGCTTTTTAAATCACAAATAGGACCTGCATAATTTCCACTTTTAGGAATTATTGATATCTTATGTGGCTTGACATAGAAAAGTGCCTTAATAAGTATTATATAGTATATATTTTTTAGTATTTTAGAAGTCATAGTTTTGAGGTTTTAAAATTTCTAAGAGAACACAGAGTTTTATCAAGTCTCTGATAGAAGAAAAGTTTTCTGAGCTAAAATAACAGTTTAATTACAAGATTGAAGAACTCAGGCTGTTTCAGAAACAAAAAAAAGTTAAACAAAACCATTAGCTAATTTTTTATTAGCACAGTAAGCAAAAAAGAAAAGGTCCTATTTGTATTTAGGCAGGTAAAGAATGTTTAAACATGGCACTTATAGAGAAAAGTTTGGCAAAGCCTCAGTCTTCTCTCTGACACTCAACACTTAGGAGGAGAAAGTCTAAAGAAATTTGATGGAAAATGTGAAAGCAGAAGATTTTTAAAAATACTTTACCCACATATACCATCTCCATCTTAAAAATGACTTCTAGTACATAGACCAATAGATTAGAAACTTAGGTAAAATAAAGACTTCACTTTGCTATAGCATGATTGAAAGTGAGCAGTGATACTAATTAAACATGGAGATATATAAATAAATGCTAGAAATTTGTACAAAACAAACTATAACAAATTATGCTTAAAAGAAAACATTAAAATGATACTAACATTTAACCATAATCTATACCTATGTATTACAAGAATAGAAACAAAAAAAAATGTGTGGGTGTGATCAGAATAACAAGAATTCAAACTATACAACAAGACTGACAAATCTTTAGCTAGATTGAATAATAAAAAAAAGAAGACTCAACTAAAATCAGAAATAAAAGAGCGGACACTACTACCAATTTTGTAGAAGTATAAAGGAGTATAAGGAAGTACTGTGAACAATTGTATGGCAAAAAATTGAATAATCTAGATTAAGTGAACAATGTCCTAGAAACAATCAATCTACCAAGACTGAATCACAAAGAAATGGAAATTCTGAATACACCTGTAACTAGTAATGAAAAATTCCCCACCTCCCCAAAAATTCCAGAGCCAGATTGCTTCACTGATGAATTCTACCAAACATTAAAGAAAAATTAACAGTAATCCTTCTTATCCTCAGGCCCTTTTCTTGGTACTTTCCATAACTTATTTAATTATATAGAAACATAGGTTCACAGGGTGGTGGTTTTTAAGGCTAAAAGAGTGAAAAGTTGAAGAGGTGACAGCACATGGTAACTCATTCTGAGATCAGCATTACTCCGATACCAAAGCCAGACAAAAAGGCCATAAGTACAGACCCATGTATAGCTGATGAATATTAATCCAAAATTATGCAACAAAATATTAACAAACTTAATTAAACAGCATATTAAAAAGATTATACACCATGACCATGTGGAATTTATTCATGGAATGCAAGGATGGTTCAACATACAAAAATCAATTATTGTAATATACCACATGAACAGGATGAAGGGGAAAAAAATATGATCTCTTGCAGAGAAAGCATTTGATAAAATTTAACAGTAAATCATGATTAACAAAAAGTCCATTCAACAAACAGTGAATAGGCCCTATCTCAGTATTATAAAGATCCTATGTGAAAAACCCACAGCTAACATCATATATAATAGTGGAAGATTGAAGATTTTTCTCTAAGATCAGAAACAAGGCAAGGATGCCTGTTTTTGCCACTTCTTTTCAGCACAGTACTGAATGTCCTAGCCAGAGCAATTAGGCAAGAAAAAGAAATAAAAAGTATCCAAAATTGAAAAGGGAGAACTGAAGTTCTATTTGTAGACAACATGATCTTTTGTATAGAAAACTCCAAAGATTCCACAAAATAAAAGCATTAAAACTAACAAACAAATTAAGCAAAGTTTTAGGATACAAATTCACCATACAAAAAAATCAGTTGCATTTCCACATAACAAAGAACAATCAAGAAGGAATTAAGAAAACAATTCTATTTATAATAGCATCCAGAAAAGTAAAATATTAGGAATAAATTTAGCCAATCATGTAAAAGACTTGTACACTAAAAGTAATTAAAGAAGATGCAAATAAATGGACAGATATCATGTGATCATAGATTGGAAGACTTAATATTTTGTTAAATGTCAATACTCCCCAAAGCAATCTACAGATTTAATATAATCTCTTACAAAATTAAAAAAATTTTTTTGCAGAAAAAAGGATCTTAAAATCCATATGGAATTCAAGGGTCCCCAAATGTATAAGCAACCTTGAAAGAGAAGAACAAAGCTAGAAGTTTTACTCTTCTCAATTGCAAACATTACCACAAAGCTAGAGTAATCAAAACCTTATGGTACTAACAAAAAGACAGACAGACATATAGACCAATGTAATAAAACAGAGAGCCCAGAAATAAGCCCTTATATATAGTCAATAGATTTTCAACAATAATGTCAAGACCATATAATGGGGAAAGGACAGTCTTTTCAACAAATGGTATTGGGAAAACTGGATATTCACATGCAAAACAATGAATTTGCATCCTTACTTTACATCGTATATAAAAATGAACTAAAAATGATCAAAGACCGAAACATAAAAAGTAAATTATAAAGGTCTTAGAAGAAAACATAAGAGAAAATCTTTGTGGCACTGGATTTGACAATGCTTTCTTGGATATGACACTAAAAACACAGGCAACAAAAGAAAAAAAGTAAGTTGGATTTAATCAAAATTAAAACTTCTGTGCCTCAAAGAGCACAATCAACACAGTGAAAAGCAATCCACAGAATGGGAGAAAATAGTTTCTAGTTGTATATCTGATAAAAGATTTATATCCAGAATATACAAAGAACTATAGCTCAAAATGAAAACAAACAACTGGATTAAAAAATGAGCAAAAGATTTGAATAGACATTTCACAAAGAGGATATGCAAATGACCAATAACATGAATACATGCTCAATATCACTAAATTAGATATGCAAGTCAAAATCACAATGAGATACTACTTCAGAAACTTTATAATAGCTATTGTCAAAAAAACAGAAAATAAGTGCTGATGAAGATATGGAGAAATTTTAACATTGTGCATCACTGGTGAAAATTTAAAATGGTATACAGCCACTGTGGAAAACAGTATGAGAGTTCCTGAAAAAATTAAACAGAATTGCCATATAATTGTACTTTTGAGTACATACCCAAAAGAAGTGAAAGCAGGGACTCAAACAGATATTTATACACCCATGTTCATAGCAGTATTATTCACAATGCCCAACAGGCAGAAGCAGCCAAAGTGTCTGTCAATGGATGAACAGATAAACAAACTTTGGTATACATATGTAGTGGAATATTATTCAGCCTTTAAAAGGAAGGAGTTCTCATATGTGTTGCAACATGTATGACATTATGCTAAATAAACCAATCACAAAACATAAATACTGCATGATTCCATTTATGTGAGGTCCCTAGATAGTCAAATTAATAGAGGCAGAAAGTAGAATGATGGTTGCCAGGAGATGGAGGGAGGGGAAATGGGGAATGTTTAACAGCTACAGAATTTCAGTTGAGACTGATAAAAAAGCTCTGAAAATGAATAGTAGTGATAGTTGTACAGCAATATGAATGTACTTATGCCTCAGAACCATACACTAAAAAATAGTGAAAAAGGTAAATTTTGTTATATATATTTACCACAATAAAAAAGCTAAATAAATTTCAGAAGACAAAAAGAATATGTTTGTTCAAGAATGCTATTAAAAGCAAAAAAATAAAAAATAAAAAACAAGTTTCCATATTGTATTAAATAGAAAACAAAACAGCAAATAGGAATTGAAGACAGAAAGTATAACCAAGTAGGAGAAAAGTGATAGAGAAAGGATATAGTATATATGGATAATATAATAAGACATTTAAAAAATCTGTTCTACTCTCTGTCCTGCAGCATATATGCACAAAAGACATTATTTTTCAAGTGATAAAAAATTTTTTTGCACATCCCAAGGCATTTTCTAAAATATTCTTAAATTTTTCATGGGAAAACATTTTCACAAAAATGTTTTCCCTGAGTTTCCTCATGATTCTTGGTAGTTTCATATTTTTTTCCCCTTAAATGGAGTTGTATGCACAAGTCTAAGTCCACCAGCCTATCCATATTTTTTGATCTGGACAAGAAGGATGGATTGATGTGCCTATACTCTGAGATTTTTTAGCTGGCTATTTGTAGGGCCTTCTAATCTAAGAAGTAGCCCTTAAATGCAGTGCCAAGATGGCTCTCGCCGGATGAGCATGGGGTGGTGCCCAGGCATTTTGGCGGGCTATGACGTTAGTCTACCTGTATTCCGGGTATCTCCCTATTGGTGGCATGAGTCTTCCGTGAACATGATCAGCTCGTTGACACCGTTTACTTGCATTATGTACCTTCCTGCATGAAGAGTTTATGACTGCTTGACCTTTATGCTGATTGGCCCATGAATGTTATATATACTCTGCTGTTTCCACAATAAACGAGTTCCTGCTTTAACTGACCTCCCTGTTGTGTCTGTTTGTCTCCAGCCTCGAGTGGCGAGGCGGAGGCTGGTGATCGGGCAGACAGTCGGCACTCACCCTTCCCGGTCCTGCCTTGCCAGGGCATGTCTTCCCCTTCCAGTTCTCTCTGCAGGTTCGGAGGGGGCTCGGGGAAGGCTAAAAACCCCGACAGCTATTACGTGATGCACTCTTCAGAACTGATTCTGGATATTCATTTCCACTAATTTTTCATGTCACATAAGTTCTGGAGGTGCATTATTATGGAAGAATATTGTTTAGTACAGTTAATGAAATTCTTAGCTTTTTGTCTCTGATGATAGGATTTCTGCATGTAGTTAGGAATCTATTTAGCAATAATATTATCTTTCTTTTGTTAAATAACGAAAGAATGTTTACCTGTATTCCTGACCCTAAGTTACTTTGCCCTTTGCAGTTGGACAGTTTATCTCTGTTGGTTGGCTCATTTTACCTGGAACTCATGACTAAGCACATAATGAATTCAGCCTTTCAAGTGCTCAGCATTAGGTCTGCCTTGTTGAAGACAGTATGTTCAATCATTAGATTTTCATTTGCTTCTGCTTCTTCCTGAAATTCCAAAACGATATTAAAAGATGAATATTGCCAAAAATTAGGATACTCAGGAAACATTTTTGTAAGTGAGAAAGCAAATGGATGAGTGGGAACCGACTTTGACTTGAGTAAGTTAAATCTTAAGCTTTCTATGGAGAAAGCCCAAAGCATGCCAACTTGTGCTACAGAACTCCAAAATCTCAGAAAAGGCAATCCTTTGAGATGGTGGTTAAGTACAGGGAATTGTTTGAAAACTAGATTTAAAATGTGTAGGACTTCTTATTTCCTCCTCTACTCTACAACTAGGAGACTGTCTCTCCCCAGAGAAAATCAGTTTTATTCTTTTTACTGAGGCACCTATTTCCTGCTGGTAGGAGGCACTGTCATGAAAAGGGGATTTAAGTTAAATATTATTTTATAAATATTGAAATTCCCCAGTCTTCTTCCTATATCCCTTTCACATAATACTAGGTAGCAGGCTTATTCTTTCTACGAAGGAGATTTATTGTGTGCCCTCTGGGATTCTGAACAGCACAATAGAAAAGATCTTAGGAAAGCATGTAAGGGTTTTCTTATTGAAATGATCCAGTAGATTATCTTACAACCAACAGTTGATGAGTCACTTTTATACATATAGTTTTTTCAGGTCCCATACATAAATATGAAAAAATAACAAAAGAACATCAGGTCTTTAAGGAAACAGAGGCCAAAGCCAAAGTAACTTGGAGGAAACACATGATGAAGGTAGAAAGTGACTGTACTGCATCTGTTAAATAATAGCATGATGCTAAAAACCAACAAATAGAAAACAAAATTTCATGGAAATTATAAATGTGGAAGTTGTATTGAACAATGCATTTGAAGAGATTGAAAATAAAACTGAGGTACATCCCAAGAAAACACAGCAAAAAAAGTAATTAAATAGAAAAATAAGAAACCAAATAAAAGTGGATTAGTAGAGAAAATCCACATTAAAATCATAGGACTATGAGAAGGGAGGACCAAAGAAATAGAAGGGCAGAACATAATCAAAGACATAATTCAAAACAATTTCCCAGAACTGAAGAACATGATTTCCTTAAGCGTTTTGTCATATTGGACATCCTTACCAAGAATTCTATGAAATGCAAGAGAATAGTCACAAATATAAATCATCATACAATTTCAACTTAGTTCAATTTAATTTTGGTAAAATAACTAGAAGTTTCCACACTGTTTACTGAGTAATTTATGTATTTTGCACTGATTTTACTCTCAAATTTGCTATAAGCAAAAACCACTTATCTATATAATATTAAATGTAATATACAAATATATTTATCTCTTGATTGTGTGTTCTATTTATTTTTCTTAAATTAAATGTTTAATAATCAAAACCCAATAAGCAATTTTTACATTTGTTTTAATGCTAGAAAAAGTGTTTCTCAAATTCCTTTGAAGAAATAACTGCATGAGAATAGCCAGGAAATTTCTGAAGAAGAAAGTTTAAAAGGAATATTTGCCAAACAACTCTGAAAGCTACTTTAAAGTTGAATTTTGACAGAATTGGCATGTTCATAACACTGAATTATCCCTTTCATTACCACACTAACTCATTTGCTCTCTCAAGATCTAAAATATCCCTTAGAATTATAAATTCATTTTTATATAGTCATTTACATTTCTTTTATAATCTACATATTTTATGTTTATTTTTTGCTATTATACATAAGATATTTTTCTTAACGACAGTAACTAATTATTTGGAGAATATAGGAAAATCGTGTGTGTGTATGTGTGCACCTGCATACACATGCATGTGCATGTATTTTAAAAGTAAATACTATAAATATAGTATATATACTAATATTATTGTAGTTCTTCATTTATTCTTCTGTGCTTTCCAGGTACATGGTCATATCAGCAATAATAGATTTGCCACTCCTCCTTATGACTCCTGAGCTTCTACTACATTCAATTTAAGGTTCATGAATGAAGTTCTTCCTCATTCACTCACTGGTCACCATATGCCATTTCTACCTGTTGAAAGATCTTTGCTTTCTTTTAGTTTCTACTGAATCCTAAGTTTATATCTTAGTTGTCAACCTTCCTAATTCCCCATGCTTATTGGAGCACTTGCAACACTTTATTGAAATTGTCCAATTTCTTTTTTATATTAAGGTATCATTGATATACACTCTTATAAAGGTTTCACATGAAAAACAATGTGGTTACTACATTCACCCATATTATCGAGTCCCCCAACATACCCCACTGCAGTCGCTGTCCACCAGTGTAGTAAGATGCCACAAAGTCACTACTTGTCTTCTCTGTGCTACACTGTCTTCCCCATGATCTGCCAGACACCATGTGTACTAATAATAATACCCTTCCATCCCCTTCTCCCTCAGTCCCCACCAGCCATCCCATGCCTCCCCTTTGGTAACTGCTAGTCCCTTCTTGGAGTTTGTGAGTCTGCATATCTTGGGTTTTGTAAGTAGTGCTGCAAAAAACATAGGGGTGTATATGTCTTTCTGAATCTGACAACTTGTATTCTTTGCGTACATTCCTAGGAGTGTAATTCCCTGGTCAAATGGTATTTCTATTTGTAGTTTTTTGAGGAACCTCCATATTGCTTTCCCCAGTGGTTGATCTAGCTTACATTCCCACCAGCAGTGTAGGAAGGTTCCCCTTTCTCCGCATCCTCACAAGCATTTGTTCCTTGTCTTTTGTATGTTGGCCATCCTAACTAGTACGAAGTGATATCTCATTGTGGATTTTATTTGCATTTCCCTGATAAATGGTGATGTGGATCATCTTTTCATGTGCCTGTTGGCCATCTGAATTTCTGCTTTGGAGAAGTGTCTGTTCATATCCTCTGCCCATTTTTTAATTGGGTTATTTGCTTTTAGGTTGTTGAGGCATGTGAGTTGTTTTTTTTTAATATAATTTATTTTATTATCATTAATCTACAATTACATGTGCAATATTACGTTTATTAAACTACCCCTTCATCGGGTCCCTCCCACGAACCCCATTACAGTCACTGTCCATCAGCGTAGTGAGATGCTATAGAATCACTACTTGTCTTCTCTGAGTTGTACTGCTGTCCCCATGCCCCCCCAACATTATATCTGCTAATCGTAATACCCCTTTTTCCCTCTTATCCCTCCCTTCCCGCCCATTTTCCCCAGTCCCTTTTCCTTTGGTAACTATTAGTCCGTTCTTGGGTTCTGTGAGTCTGCTGCTGTTTTGTTCCTTCAGTATTTTTTCTTTGTTCTTACACTCCACATATGAGTGAAATTATTTGATACTTGTCTTTTTCGGCTTGGCTTATTTCATGGAGCATAATACTCTCTAGCTCCATCCATGTTGTTGCAAAGGGTAGGATTTGTTTTCTTCTTATGGTTGAATAATATTCCATTGTGTATATGTACCACCTCTTCTTTATCCATTCATCTACTGATGGACACTTAGGTTGCTTCCATTTCTTGGCTATTGTAAATAGTGCTGCAATAGACATAGGGGTGCATCTGTCCTTTTCAAATTGGGCTGCTGCATTCTTAGGGTAAATTCCTAGGAGTGGAATTCCTGGGTCAAATGGTATTTCTATTTTGAGTTTTTTGAGGAACCTCCATACTGCTTTCCACAATGGTTGAACTAATTTGCAGTCCCACCAGCAGTGTAGGAGGGTTCCCTTTTCTCCACATCCTCGCCAACATTTGTTGTTGTTTGTGTTTTGGATGTTGGCCATCCTCACTGGTGTGAGGTGATATCTCATTGTGGTTTTAATCTGCATTTCTCTGATGATTAGCGATGTGGAGCATCTTTTCATGTGCCTGTTGGCCATCTGAATTTCTTCTTTGGAGAAGTGTCTATTCATGTCCTCTGCCCATTTCTTAATTGGATTATTTGCTTTCTGTTTGTTAAGGTGCATGAGTTCTTTATATATTTTGGATGTCAACCCTTTATCAGATACGTTTTTTATGAATATATTCTCCCATACTGTAGGATGTCTTTTTGTTCTACTGATGGTGTCCTTTGCTGTACAGAAGCTTTTCAGCTTGATATAGTCCCACTTGTTCATTTTTGCTTTTGTTTCCCTTGCCCGGGGAGATATGTTCATGAAGAAGTTGCTCATGTTTATGTCCAAGAGATTTTTGCCTATGTTTTTATCTAAGAGTTTTATGGTTTCATGACTTACATTCAGTTCTTTGATCCACCTTGAGTTTACCTTTGTGTATGGGGCTAGACAGTAGTCCAGTTTCATTCTCTTAAATGTAGCTGTCCAGTTTTTCCAACACCAGCTGCTGAAGAGGCTGTCATCTCCCCATTGTATATCCAAGGCACTTTTATCAAATATTAATTGACTGTATATGTTTGGGTTAATGTTTGGATTTTCTATTCTGTTCCACTGGTCTGTGGGTCTGTTTTTGTGCCAATACCAAATTGTCTTGATTACTGTGGCTTTGTAGTAGAGCTTGAAGTCAGGGAGTGTAATTCCCCCTGTTTTATTCCTCCTTCTCAGGATTGCTTTGGCTATTCGGGGTCTTTTGTGGTTCCATATGAATTTTAGAATTATTTGTTCCAGTTCATTGAAGAAAGCTGTTGGTAGTTTGATAGGGATTGCATTGAATCTGTAGATTGCTTTAGGTAGTATAGCCATTTTGACAATATTTATTCTTCCTAGCCAAGAGCATGGGATGCATTTCCATTTGTTAGTGTCCTCTTTAATTTCTCTTAGGAGTGTCTTGTAGTTTTCAGAGTACAGGTCTTTCACTTCCTTCGTTAGGTTTATTCCTAGGTATTTTATTCTTTTTGATGCAATTGTGAATGGAATTGTTTTTCTGATTTCTCTTTCTGTTAGTTCATCATTAGTGTATAGGAAAGCAACAGATTTCTGTGTGTTAATTTTGTATCCTGCAACTTTGCTGAATTCAGATATTAGTTCTAGTAGTTTTGGAATGGAATCTTTAGGGTTTTTTATGTACAGTATCATGTCATCTGCAAATAGTGACAATTTGACTTCTTCTTTACCAATCTGGATGCCTTGTATGTCTTTGTTTTGTCTGATTGCTGTGGCTAGGACCTCCAGTACTATGTTGAATAACAGTGGAGAGAGTGGGCATCCCTGTCTTGTTCCCGATCTTAGATCAAAAGCTTTCAGCGTCTCGCCGTTAAGTATGATGTTAGCTGTGGGTTTGTCATATATAGCCTTTATGATGTTGAGGTACTTGCCGTCTATACCCATTTTGTTGAGAGTTTTAATCAGGAATGGATGCTGAATTTTGTCAAATGCTTTTTCAGCATCTATGGAGATGATCATGTGGTTTTTGTTCTTCTTTTTGTTGATGTGGTGGATGATGTTGATGGATTTTCGAATGTTGTACCATCCTTGCATCCCTGGGATGAATCCCACTTGATCATGGTGTATGATCCTCTTGATGTATTTTTGAATTCGGTTTGCTAATATTTTGTTGAGTATTTTTGCATCTACGTTCATCAGGGATATTGGTCTGTAATTTTCTTTTTTGGTGAGGTCTTTGCCCGGTTTTGGTATTAGAGTGATGCTGGCTTCATAGAATGAGTTTGGAAGTATTCCCTCCTCTTCTATTTTTTGGAAAACTTTAAGGAGAATGGGTGTTATTTCTTCTCTATATGTCTGGTAGAATTCAGAGGTGAATCCATCAGGCCCGGGGTTTTGTTCTTGGGTAGTTTTTTGATTACCAATTCGATTTCGTCGCTGGTGATTGGTCTGTTTAGTTTTTCTGTTTCTTGCTTGGTCAGTCTTGGAAGGTTGTATTTTTCTAAGAAGTTGTCCATTTCTTCTATGTTTTCCAGCTTGTTAGCATATAGATTCTCATAATATTCTCTTATGATTCTTTGTATTTCTGTGGGGTCCGTCGTGATTTTTCCTTTCTCATTTCTGATTGTGTTTATGTGTGTAGATTCTCTTTTTCTCTTAATGAGTCTGGCTAGGGGTTTATCTATTTTGTTTATTTTTTCAAAGAACCAGCTCTTGGTTTTATTGATTTTTTCTATTGTTTTATTCTTCTCAATTTTATTTATTTCTTCTCTAATCTTTATTATGTCCCTCCTTCTGGTGACTTTGGGCCTCATTTGTTCTTCTTTTTCCAATTTCAGTAATTGTGTCTTTAGACTATTCATTTAGGAATGTTCTTCTTTCTTTAAATAGGCCTGGATTGCAATATACTTTCCTCTTAGAACTGCCTTTGCTGCGTCCCACGGAAGTTTGGCTTTGTGTTGTTGTTGTCATTAGTCTCCATATATTCTTTGATTTCTGTTTTGATTTGGTCGTTAACCCATTGATTAATTAGGAGAGTGTTGTTAAGTCTCCATGTATTTGTGAGCCTTTTTGATTTCTTTCTAAAATTTATTTCTAGTTTTATACCTTGGTGATCTGAGAAGTTGGTTGGTAGGATTTCAATATTTTTGAAATTACTGAGGTTCTTTTTGTGGCCTAGTATGTGGTCTATTCTGGAAAATGTTCCATGTGCACTTGAGAAGAATGTGTATCCTGTTGCTTTTGGGTGTAGAGTTCTGTAGATGTCTGTTAGGTCCATCTGTTCTAGTGTGTTGTTCAGTGCCTCTGTGTCTTTACTTATTTTCTGTCTGGTTGATCTGTCCTCTGGAGTGAGTGGTGTGTTGAAGTCTCCTAAGATGAATGCATTGCTGTCTATTTCCTCCTTTAATTCTGTTAGTATTTGTCTCACATATGCTGGCGCTCCTGTGTTGGGTGCATATATATTTATAATGGTTATATCTTCTTGTTGGACTGACCCCTTTATCATTATGTAATGTCCTTCTTTATCTTTTGCTACTTTCTTCGTTTTGGAGTCTATTTTGTCTGATACAAGTACTGCAACACCTGCTTTTTTCTCTTTGTTGTTTGCATGAAATATCTTTTTCCATCCCTTCACTTTTAGTCTGTGTATATCTTTGGATTTGAGGTGAGTTTCTTGTAGGCAGCATATAGATGGGTCTTGCTTTTTTATCCATTCTGTTACTCTGTGTCTTTTGATTGGTGCATTCAGTCCATTTACATTTAGGGTGATTATTGATAGATATGTACTTATTGCCATTGCTGGCTTTAGATTCATGGTTACTAAGGGTTCAAGGGTTGCTTCTTTACTATCTAACAATCTAACTTAACTTTCTTGTTAAGTTATTTTTAAACACAGTCTGATGTTTCTTTCTTTCTCTCCCTTCTTATTCCTCCTCCTCCATTCTTTCTATAATAGGTGTTTTATTCTTTGCCTTTAGTTAGTATTTGGATGGTCTGCTTTCTTTGCTATGATTTTATTTTCTCTGGTGACATCTTTTTAGCCTTAGGTGTGGTTCCATCTAGAGCAGTCCATTTAAGATATCCTGTAGTGTTGGTTTATGAGGCAAACTCTCTCAACTTTTGTTTGTCTGGAAATTTTTAAATCCCTCCATCATATTTAAATGATAATCATGCTGGATACAATATTCTTGGTTCGAGGGCATTCTGTTTCATAACGTTAAATATATCATGCCATTCTCTTCTGGCCTGTAAGGTTTCTGTTGATAAGTCTGATGATAGTCTGATAGGTTTTCCTTTGTAGGTGACCTTTTTTCTTTCTCTAGCTGCCTTTAATACCCTGTCTTTATCTTTGATCTTTGCCATCTTAATTATTATGTGTCTTGGTGTTGTCTTCCTTGGGTCCTTTGTGTTGGGAGATCTATGAGCTTCGGTGGACTGCGAGACTACTTCCTTCCCCAGCGAGGGAAAGTTTTCAGCAATTATTTCTTCAAAGACACTTTCTATCCCTTTTTCTCTCTCTTCTTCCTCTGGTGCTCCTATAATGTGAATATTGTTCCGTTTGGATTGGCCACACAGTTCTCTTAATATTCTTTCATTCCTAGAAATCCTTTTATCTCTCTCTGCCTCAGCTGCTCTGTACTCCTGTTCTCTGTTTTCTATTCCATTAACGATCTCTTGCATCTCATCCATTCTGCTGTTAAGCCCGTCGATCGCTTGTCTGATTTCTGCATTGTCTTTCCTCAGTTCCCTCACTTCCTCCCTCAGCTCTTGCACATTTCTCTGTAGGTCCATCAACATGGTTATGACTTTTATTCTGAATTCTTTTTCAGGAAGACTGTGCATTTCCATCCCTTCAGACTCCCTCTCTGGGGTTGTCTGGTTGATTTTGGTCTGAACCATATTCCTCTGTCTTTTCATGGCTATAGAATTGGTCACTGATAGTTGCCACGTATGTTAGCTGGGTTCGTTAGGACTTTTAAAAGAGAAGAAAAAAAAAGAGAAAAAAAAGAAACAAAGGAAGAAAGAAAGGAAAAAAAAAGAAAAACGAAAGAAAAGAAAAAACAAAAACAAAACAAAACAACAAAACAAAACAAAACAAATGCCCACCGGACGTAGATTCTGTGGGAATGCTCTAGGTGGCGCTATTGCCCCACTATTCCACAGCTGTGACTCCGCTGCTCCGCAGGGCCCTTTATCACTCTGGCCGGGGTGGGAACGAATAGGAGGCTGTTGATCTCAGTGAGAAGTGTAAGTATGTCTACGCTTCCCCAGTCGCCAGCTATGTCGTCTGAAACTCCCCAGGACTCCCACCCTGCTGGGCTGAGTGTGCTGGGGCGATCCGGCTCCTCCGCTGGGCTCCTGTCTCTTTAATACCACTGAAGAAAGCGCGCGCTTTTTTTTTTTTTCCGGGAGTGGCTGCAGGCAGCCTGGCGCGTTCCCCGCTCAGATCCTGCCCCTCTGTCTCTCCAATCTCCGCTGCACTGCGCAATGTGGGTCAGCGCTCCCCGCGCAGATCACCGGGGCTGGTTACTTCGCAGGGTGCACTTCCACTCCCTCCCGGCTCTGAATCCTCTCCTCCTGCCGGTGCGCTGGGGTGGGGGAGGGCTCGGGTCCCGCCGGGTCGCGGCTCCGTATCTTACCCGCCTCTTTGGGTGCCTAGTCCTCTCGGGTGTAGCTGCACGCTGTGCGCTTTCCAGTGTGTTCTCATCTCCCTTTTAGGAATAGATGTATTTGCTGTGTTTTCGTAGATAAATATAGTGTTGGGAGGAGATTTCTGCCGCCCTGCTCACACCGCCATCTTCCCGGAAATCCTCTCGGCTTGTGAGCTCTTGATATATTTTGGATGTTAACCCTGGGTCAGATATGTCGTTTACAAATATATTCTTCCATACTGTAGGATGCCTTTTTGTTCTGCTGATGCTGTCCTTTGCTGTATACAGAAGCTTTTTAGCTTGATATAATCCCATTTGTTCATTTCTGCTTTTGTTTCCTTTACCCAGGGTGATGTGTGCAGGAAAAAATTGCTCATGTTTACAGTCAGGAGATTTTTGCATATGTTTTCTTCTTTTTTTTTATTTTGGTATCGTTAATGTACAATTACATGAGCCACATTATGGTTACTAGACTCCTCCCATTATCAAGTCCCCACCACATAACCCATTACAGTCACTGTCCATCAGTGTAGTAAGATACTCTGGAATCACTACTTGTCTTCTCTGTGTTGTACTGCCTTCCCCATGCCTCACCCCTACATTATGTGTGCTAATCGTAATGCCCCTTTTCCCCCCTTATCCATCCCTTCCCACCCATCCTCCCCAGTCCCTTTCCCTTTGGTAACTGTTAGTCCAATCTTGGGTTCTGTGAATCTGCTGCTGTTGTGTTCCTTGAGTTTTTATTTGTTCTTATACTCCACAGACGAGTGAAATCATTTCATACTTGTCTTTCACCACCTGGTTTATTTCACTGAGCATAATACCCTCTAGCTTGATCCATGTTGTTACAAATGGTAGGATTTGTTTTCTTCTTATGGCTGAATAATATTCCATTGTGTGTATGTACCACCTCTTCTTTATCCATTTATCTACTGATGGACACCTTGGTTGCTACTGTAAATAGTGCTGTGATAAACATGGGGGTGCATATGTCTTTTTCAAACTCGGGTCCTGCATTCTTAGGGTAAATTCCTAGGAGTGGAATTCCTGGATAAAATTGTATTTCTACTCTGAGTTTTGTGAGGAACCTCCATACTGCTTTCCACAATGGTTGAACTAATCTGCATTCCCACCTGCAGTGTAGGAGGGTTCCCCTTTCTCCACATCCTCGCCAACATTTGTTGTTGTTTGTCTTTTTGATGGTGACCATCCTAACTAGTGTGAGGTGAAATCTCGTTGTGGTTTTAATTCATATTTCTCTGATGAATAGCGATGTGGAGCATCTTTTCGGGTGTCTACTGGCCATCTGAATTTCTTCTTTGGAGAAGTGTCTGTTCAGATCCTCCACCCATTTTTTAATTGGATTATTTTCTTTTTGTTTGTTGCAGTGTGTGAGCTCTTTATATATTTTGGATGTCAACCCTTTATTGGATATGTCATTTATGAATATATTTTCCCATACTGTAGGAGGCTTTTTGTACTATTGATGGTGTATGGAAGCTGTACAGAAGCTTTTCAGTTTGATATAGTCACACTTGTTCATTTTTGCTTTTGTTTCCCTTGCCCGGGGAGATATGTTCATGAAGAAGTTGCTCATGTTTATGTCCAAGAGATTTTTGCCTATGTTTTTTTCTAAGAGTTTTATGGTTTCATGACTTACATTCAGGTCTTTGATCCACTTTGAGTTAACTTTTGTGTATGGGGTTAGACAGTAATCCAGTTTCATTCTCTTACATGTATCTGTCCAGTTTGACCAACACCAGCTGTTGAAGAGGATGTCATTTCCCCATTGTATATCCATGGCTTTTAATCATATATTAATTGACCATATATGTTTGGATTAGTATCTGGACTCTCTGTTCTGTTCCACTGGTCTATTGGGTTTGTTTTTGTGCCAGTACCAAATTGTCTTGATTACTCTGGCTTTGTAGTAGGGCTTGAAGTTGGGAAGCAAGATCAGCCCTGCTTTATTCTTCCTTCTCAGGATTACTTTGGCTATTCAGGGTCTTTTGTGGTTCCATATGAATTTTAGAACTTTTTGTTCCAGCTAGTAGAAGAATGCTGTTGGTATTTTGATAGGGATTGCATTGAATCTGCAGATTGCTTTATGCAGAATGGCCATTTTGACAATGTTAATTCTTCCTACCCAAAAGCATGGGATGAATTTCCATTTGTTAGTGTCTTCTTTAATTTCTCTTAAGAGTATTTTGTAGTTTTCAGAGTATAGTTCTTTCACTTTCTTGGTTAGGTTTATTTCTAGATATTTTATTCTTTTTGATGCAGTTGGGATTGGAATTATTTTCCTGATTTCTCTTTCTGCTAGTTCATTGTTAGTGTATAGGAATGCAACAGATTTCTGTGTATTAATTTTGTATCCTGCCACTTTGCTGAATTCATATATTAGTTCTAGTAGTTTTGGTGTGGATTATTTAGGTTTTTTTACGTGCACTATCATGTCATCTGCAAATAGTGACAGTTTGACTTCTTCTTTACCAAGCTGGATGCCTTGTATTTCTTTGTTTTGTCTTTTTGCCATGGCTAGGACCTCCAGTACTAAGTTGAATAAAAGTGGAGAGAGTGGGCATCCTTGTTCTGTTTTCAGTCTTAGGGGAAAGACTTTCAGCTTCTTGCTGTTAAGTATTACGTTGGCTGTGGGTTTGTCATATATGACCTTTATTATGTTGAGGTACTTGCCCTCTATACCCATTTTGTTGAGTGTTTTTGTCATGAATGGATGTTGAGTTTTGTTGAATGCTTTTTCAACATCTATGATGATCATGTGGTTTTTGTCCTTTTTGTTGATGTTGTGGATGATGTTGATGGATTTTTGAATGTTGTACTATCCTTGCACCCCTGAGATGAATCCCACTTGATCATGGTGTATGATCCTCTTGATGTATTTTTGAATTCGGTTTGCTAATATTTTGTTGAGTACTTTTACATTTATGTTCATCAAGGATATTGGTCTGCAATTTTCTTTTTTTGCAGGGTCTTTCCCTGATTTTGGCATTACAGTGATTCTGGCTTCACAGAATGAGTTTGGAAGTATTCCCTCCTCTTCTATTTTTTGGAAAACTTTAAGGAGAATCGGTATTGTCTTCTCTAAATGTCTGATAAAATTCAGCAGTGAATCCATCTGGTCTGGGAGGTTTGTTCTTGGGTAGTTTTTTGATTACCAATTCAATTTTATTGCTGGTAATTTGTCTGTTTAGATTTTCTGTTTCTTTCTTGGTCAGTCATGGAATGTTGGATTTTTCTAGAAAGTTGTCCGTTTCTTCTAGGTTATCCAGATTGTTAGCATTTAGATTTTCATAATATTTTCTAATAATTCTTTGTATTTCTGTGGTGTTTGTTTTGGTTTTACCTTTCTCATTTCTCATTCTGTTTATGTGTGTAGATTCTCTTTTTCTCTTAATAAGTCTAGCTAGGGGTTTATCTATTTTGTTTCTTTTCTCAAAGAACCACCTTTTGGTTTCATTGACTTTTTCTATTTTATTTTTCTCAATTTTATTTATTTATTCTCTGATCTTTATTATATCCCTCATTCTGCTGACTTTGGGCCTCATTTGTTCTTCTATTTCCATATCCAATAATTGTGAGTTTAGACTGTTCGTTTGGGATTGTTCTTCCTTCTTTAAATGGGCCTGTATTGGTATATACTTCTCTCTTAGAACTGCCTTTGCTGCACCTCACAGACGTTGGGGCATTGCGCTGTTGTTTTCATTTGTCTCTGTATATTGCTTGATCTCTAATTTGTTCATTAATCCATTGATTATTTAGGAGCATGTTGTTAAGCTTCCATGTGTTTTAGAGCCTTTTTGTTTTCTTTGTATAATTTATTTCTAGTTTTATACCTTTGTGATCTGATAAGTTGGTTGGTGCAATTTCAATCTTTTTGAATTAGGCTCTTTTTGTGGCCTAAAATGTTGTCTATTATGGAAAATTTTCCATGTGCACTTGAGAAGAACGTGTATCCTGCTGCTCTTGGGTGTAGAGTTCTGTAGTTGTCTGTTAGGCTCATCAGTTCTAGTGTGTTGTTCAGTGCCTCTGTGTCCTTACTTATTTGCTGTCTGGTTTATCTGTCTTTTGGAGTGAGTTGTGTGTTGAAGTCTCCTAAAATGAATGCATTGCATTCTATTTCCTCCTTTAATTCTGTTAGTATTTGTTTCACATATGTAGGTGCTCCTGTGTTAGGTGCATAGATATTTATAATGGTTATATTCACTTGTTGGACTGACCCCTTTATCATTTTATAATGTGTTTATCCCTTGTTATTTTGTTTTGAAGTCTATTTTGTCTGATTCAAGTACTGCAACACCTGCTTTTTTCTCCTTATTATTTGCATGAAATATCTTTTTCCACCCCTTCACTTTTAGTCTGTGTATGTCTTTGGGCTTGAGGTGAGTCTCTTGTAAGCACCATATAGATGGGTTGTACTTTTTTATCCATTCTATTCCTCTGTGTCTTTTGATTGGTGCATTCAGTCCATTTACATTTAGTCTGATGATTGATAGATATGTACTTATTGCCATTGCAGGCTTTGGATTCATGGTTACCAAAGTTCAAGTGTAGGTTCTTTATCTAACTGTCTAAATTTAACTCCCTTATTATGCTATTATAAACACAGTCTGATGATTCTTTATTACTCTCCCTTCTTTTTCTTTGTCCTCCACTCTTTATCTGTTAGGTGTTTTATTCTACACTTTTTGTGTTTCTTTTGACTGATTTTGTAGATAGCTGATTTTATTTTGCCTTTAGTTAATGTTTGGTTTGTCCACTCTCTTTTCTGTGATTTTATTTTCCTTGGTGACATCTATTTAGCCTTAGGAATACTTCCATCTAGAGCAGTCCCCTTAAAATATACAGTAGAAGCAAATTGGGGAACATAAATCTCCCCAACTTTTGCTTATTTGGGAATTGTTTAATCCCTCATTCAAATTTAAATGATAATCTTGCTGGATACAATATACTTGGTTCTAGGCCCTTCTGTTTCATTGCATTAAATATATCATGCCATTCTTTTCTGTCCTGTAAGGTTTCTGCTGAGAAGTCTGATGATAGCCTGATGCGTTTTCCTTTGTATGTGGTCTTTTTTCTCTCTCTGGCTGCTTTTAATACACTGTCCTTGTCTTTGATCTGCCATTTTAATTATTATATATCTTGGTGTTGTCCTTCCTGGGTCCCTGTACTGGGAGATCTGTGGACTTCCATTTTCTGAGAGACTATTTCCTTCTGTAGCTTTGGGAAGTTTTCAGCAATTATTTCTTCAAAGACTTTTTATCACTTTTTCTCTTCATCTTCTGGTACCCTTATAATGTGAATATTGTTCCATTTGGATTGGTCACACAGTTCTCTTAATATTTCATTCCTAGAGATCCTTTTATCTCTCTCTTCCTCAGCTTCTCTGAATTCCTGTTCTCTGATTTCTATTTCATTAACAGTCTCTTTCACTTCATCAAGTCTGCTGTTAAGTCCTTCCATTGTTTGTTTCATTTCTGTTATGTCCCTCATGAATTCATCCCTTAGCTCTTGCATATTTCTCTGCAGGTCCATCAGCATGGTTATGACTTTTATTTTGAATTATTTTTCAGTAAGATTGGTTATTTCTGTCACATCAGGCCCTCTCTCTGGTGTTTGAGTGATTTTGGACCGAACCAGGTTCTTCTGTCTTTTTATGACGATAGAAGTGTGATTGCCGGCGAGTGGCGTATGTGTCAGCTGGGAGCACAAAGTCCCTTCCTGCTTGCTGGTCGTCTTGACCATCTACCCTGCCTGTGCCAGTTAACTTCACACAGGGAGCAGTCTTTGGGTTAATCCCCTGATCTTCTGTGGGTGGGGCGGCCCTTGGGATGGCCTAAGGTACTGGCGGGGGTCACAGGCAAGAGGCATGTGTCCCCTTTGTGCCTTCTGGACTTTGTGCCACCTTCTGCCTGTGCCGGTCAACCAGGTGCAGGGGTCAGCCTTTGGGTTGATCCCCTGAGCTGCCATGGGTCGGGCTGTCCTCCGGATGGCCTAGGGCACTGACAGGAGTTGCAGGCAAGCAGCACATGTTCACCACGAGAGTAAAGCCCCTTTGTGCCTTCCAGGCTCTGCGCTGTCTCTCTACTTTGTGCCGATCAGCTGAATTCAGGGGGCAGCCCCTGGGTCTGACCTGGTTAGCTGCACGCTGGGAGAAGACTCTCTGTGGTTGCTATGGGCAGGGCTGCTCCCTGGCTGCTCCGCAGCAATGGCAGGTCAGCCAGTTTGCTTCCAGTGCTAGCAGGAAGGAATGAATGGCAGGCTGCTTATTGCCATGAGGGCATTTGGAGCAGCACTGCCACCCAGGGGTTAGGGCGCCTGAAGTCTCTTAAAGTTCTCAGCCTGCTGGGCTGAGTGTGCCAGGACAATTTTGTCCACCTGTTAAACCCTTTAAAACTTTTAAAATGCCTGCCTTTCTTTTGTCCCAGGACAGCTGGCTGTAGGGTCCTGTTCGCAGTCTGAGTCTCAGATTTTACTTTTCTTTTTCTCTAATATCCAGTATACCATGCAATATGTGTATGTGCTCCCGGTTGTGGATTACTAAGGCCGGTAATTTAGCAGCCCTGTGCTTTCACTCCCTCCCCACTCTGATTCTTTTCCTCCTACTGGTGAGCTCAAGTGGAGGGAGTGCTTGGGTCCCACCAGTCAAAGCTTTGTATCTTACCCTTTTCATGAGACGCTGAGTTCTCGGAGATGTAGATGTAACCTGCCTGTGGCGTCTATCTTCTGGTCTCTTTTTTAAGAATAGTTGTATTTTCTGTATTTTCAAAATATATATGGTTTTTGGAGGAGATTTCCAGCACCCTACTCATGCCGCCATCCTGTGTCTCCTGCCTCTGGTTTCTTCTAAGAGTTTTATGGTTTGATGACTTACATTCAGGTCGTTGATCCATTTTGCGTTTACTTTTGTGTATGGGGTTAGGCAATAATCCAGTTATACTCTCTTTCATGTAGCTCTACAGTTTTATCAATACCAGTTGTTGAAGATGCTGTCATCTTCCCATTGTATGTCCATGGCTACTTTATCATATATCAATTGACCTAATATGCTAGCATTTATACCTGGACTCTCTAGTCTGTTCTATTGGTCTATGAGTCTGTTCTTGTGCCAGTACCAAATTGTCTTGATTAGTGTGGCTTTGTAGTAGAACTTGATATCAGGGAGCATAATCCCCCCAGCTTTATTCTTCCTTCTCTGGATTGCTTTGGCTATTCAGGGTCTTCTATGGTTCCATATGTATTTTAGAAGTATTTGCTCTAGTTTGTTGAAGAATGCTGGTGGAATTATGATAGGGATTGCATTGCCTCTGTAGATGGCTTTAGGCAGGATAGCCATTTTGATAATATTAATTCTTCCTATTCATGAGCACAGGATGTGTTTCCATTTGTTGGTATCCTCTTTAATTTCTCTAATGAATGTCTTGTAGTTTTCAGGGTATAGGTCTTTCACTTCCTTGGTTAGGTTCATTCCTAGGTATTTTATTTGTTTGGATGTGATTGTGAATGGAATTGTTTTCCTGATTTCTTTTTCTGCTAGTTCATCGTTAGTGTATAGGAATGCGACAGATTTCTGTGTATTAATTTTGTATCCTGCAACTTTGCTGAATTCAGATATTAGATCTAGTAGTTTTGGAGTGGATTGTTTAGGCCTTTTTATGTACCATATCATATGTCATCTGCAAACAGGGACAGTTTAACTTCTTCCTTACCAATCTGGATGCCTTTTATTTCTTTGTGTTTTCTGATTGCCGTGGCTAGGACCTCCAGAACTATGTTCAATAAAAGTGGGGAGAGTGGGCATCCTTATCTTGCTCCCGATCTTGAAGGAAAATCTTTCAGCTTCTTGCTGTAAAGTATGATGTTGGCTATGGGTTTGCCATATGTGGTCTTTATTATGTTGAGGTACTTGTCCTCTACACCCATTTTGTTGAGAGGTTTTATCATGAATGGATGTTGAATTTTTTCGAATGCTTTTTCAGCTTCTATGGAGATGATTGTGTGTTTTTTCTTCTTTTTGTTGATGTGATGGATGATATCGATGGATTTTCGAATGTCGTATCATCCTTGCAACCCTGCAATAAATCCTACTTGATCATGATGGATGATCTTTTTAATCTATTTTTGAATTCAGTTTGCTAATATTTTGTTGAGAATTTTTGCATCTATGTTCATCAAGGATATTGGTCTGTAATTGTCTTTTTTTGTGGTGTCTTTTCCTGCTTTTTGTATTATAGTTGTGCTGGCCTCATAGAGTTATTTTGGAAGTATTCTCTACCCTTCTACTTTTTGGAAAACTCTAAGGAGGATGGGTATTAGGTCTTCACTAAATGTTTGATAAAATACAGTGGTGAAGCCATCTGGCCAAGATATTTGTTCTTAGGTAGTTTTTTGAATACCAATTCAATTTCATTGCTGGTAATTGGTCTGTTCAGATTTTCTGCTTCTTCCTGGGTCATTCTTGAAAGGTTGCTTCTTTCTATAAAGTTGTCCATTTCTTCTAATTTATCCAGTTTGTTAGCAAATAATTTTTCATAGTGTTCTCTCATAATTCTTTGTATTTCTGTGGTGTCCATAGTGATTTTTCTTTCCCATTTATGATTCTACTTGTGTGTGTAGACTTTTTTTTCTTGATAAGTGTGGCTAGAGGAGTATCAATTTTGTTTTTTTATTGAAGAACCAGCTCCTACTTTCATTGATTCTTTCTACTGTTTTAGTCTTCTCAATATAATTTATTTCTGCTGTAATATTTATTATGTCCCTCCTTCTACTGACTTTGGGCTTCATTTGTTCTTCTTTTTCTATTTTCATTAATTGTGAGTTTATATTGTTCATATGGGATTGTTCTCTCCTTTCCTGATGTAGGCCTGTATTGCAATATACTTCTCTCTTAGAACGGCCTTCGCTGCATCCCACAGATTTTGCAGCGTTGAACTATTGTTGCCATTTGTTTCCATGTATTGCTTGATCTCTGTTTTTATTTGGTCATTTATCATTGATTATTTAGGAGCATGTTGTTAAACCTCCACATGTTTATAGGCTTTTTCATTTTCTTTGCATAATTTATTTATAGTTTCATACCTCTGTGGTCTGAAAAGCTTGTTGGTAGAATTTCTATCATTTGGAATTTACTGAGGCCATTTTTGTGGCCTAGTGTATGATCTATTCTTGAAAATGTTCCATGTGCACTTGTGAAGAATGTGTATCTTTCTCCTTTTGGGTTGAGTGTTCTGTAGATATCTTGTAGGTCCATCTGTTCAAATGTATTGTTCAGTGCCTCTGTCTCCTTATTTATTTTCTGTCTGGTTCATCTGTCCTTTGGAGTGAGTATTGTGTTGAAGTCTCCCCAAATGAATACACTGTATTCTATTTCCCCCTGTAATTCTGTTAGTATTGGTTTCACATTTGTATGTGCTCCTGTGTTGGGTGCATAAATATTTATAATGGTTATATCCTCTTGTTGGACTGACCCCTTTATCATTATGTAATGTCCTTCTTTGTCTCTTGTTACTTTCTTTGTTTTGAAGTCTATTTTGTCTGATACAAGTACTGCAACTCCTGCTTTTTTCTCCCTATTAGTTGCATGAAATATCTTTTTCCATCCTTTCACTTTTAGTCTGTGTATGTCTTTGGGTTTGAAGTGAGTCGCTTGTAGGCAGCATATAGATGGGTCTTGTTTTTTTCCATTCAGGGATTCTATGTCTTTTGATGGGTACATTCAGACCATTTACATTTAGGTTGATTATCTAGAAGCATGTACTTGTTGCCATTTTATGCTTTAGATTCTTGGTTACCAAAGGTTTGAGGGTAACTTCCTTACTTCTTTCTCTCAGCTTTTGCTTATCTGGAAATTGTTTAATCCCTCCTTCAAATTAAATGAAAATCCTGCCAGGTAGAGTATTCTTGGCTCAGGGCCCTTCTGCTTCATTGCATAAAATATATCATGCCCCTCCCTTCTGGTCTGAAAGGTGTCTTTTGAGAAGTCTAATGATAGCCTGCTGGATTTTCCTTTGTATGTGACCATTTTTCTCTCTCTGGCAGCTTTTAAAAACCTGTCCTTATCTGTGATCTTTGTCATTTTAATTATTGTGTATCTTGGTGTTCTCTTCCTTGGGTCCCTTGTGTTGGGAGATCTGTGCACCTCCATGACCTGAGAGACTATCTCCTTCCCCAGATAGGGGAAGTTTTCAGCAATTATTAGCTCAAGACACTTTCTATCCCCTTTTCTCTCTTCTTCTTCTTCTGGTACCCCTATAATGTGAATATTTTTCTGTTTGGATTGGTCACACAGTTCTCTCAGTATTCTTTCATTCCTAGAGGTCCTTTTTTCTCTCTATACCTCAGCTTGTTTGTATTTCTTTTCTCTAATGCTATTTCCTTTACCGTCTTCTCTACTACATCTATTCTGCTTTTAAATCCCTCCATTGTGTGTTGCATTTCAGATATTATATTCTTTAATGATTGAATCTCTCTCCTGAATTCATCCCTGAGTTCTTGAGTATTTTTCTGTACCTCAATGAGAATGTTTGTGATTTTTATTTTGAACTCTCTTTTAAGAAGATTGATGAGTTCAGTTTCACTTGGTTCTTTTCTTGGTGTTTGTGAGATTTTTGTTTGAACCAGGTTCCTTTGATGTTTCATATTTTTATATGGTACCCTTTAGTGCCCCAGAGCTCTACTCTCTGGAGCTGCTCAGTGCCTGGAGCGATGTTGGGGGTTTCAGGTTAGTGGCGCTAGTGCTTGGTGGGAGGAAAGAGCTATTTCCTGCTTCTTCACTTCTCTGCCCGTCTCCACTGCCAGAACGAGTGGGCCAAAAGCACAGGTGTAAGCCTCTATGCTTTGTGTTTGTAGCTACCATAGGTGGGGCCTCCCTCTGGCTGGCCTGATGCCAGCACAGGGTCTGCCAGTTTGCGAGCTCTTGTCAGCCAGCTGGGAGGAAGGTGCAGCAGGCTGTATATCATGTTGGGGGACTCTGAGCTGCATAGCCAGCCAGGGGGATGGAGCACCTGAAGTTCCTGAAAGGTTCCAACCTGCTGGGAAGAGTGCACCTGGACATTTGTCCACCTGTCCTTTCTCCTGAGCAGTAGGCTCTGTGCAATCCTTGCCCCTTTAGCAGCCCTCTCACTGTTAGGAAGTCTCTCAGACTTCCCACCTTTCTTTTGTGCCAGAGCAGCCAGATGTAGATCTGTTTTCCACAAGTGGCTCCAATCTCAGTCTCTCCAAGTATTCTGCCTGTTTTAGCTTTCCAACCCCACTAATCTCCAGAGCACCATGTAATGTAAATTTATGCTCCTATAGCAGATCTCCAAGGCTGGATGTTCAGTAGTCATAAGCCTGCACCACCTCCCCACTCTGTTTAACTTTCTCCAGCCAGTGAGCTGGGGTTGGGGAAGGGCTTGGGTCCCGCTGGATTACAGCTTTGGTACATTACCCTGTTCCCTGAGGTCTGTTCTTTTCTCCAGGTTTATGCATTCTGGTGCAGCCTTATTTCCTATTGCTCTTTCAGGATTAGTTGTATTAAGTATATTTTCATATTATATGTGGTTTGTGGAGGAGGTCTCTGTCTCACCTCTCATGCCGCCATCTTTAATCTGATTAAAATCTGTGGATAACCCATGTTTCCAGCTAATTTGCTTTTGTTACTTAGGAATTTGTTACTTATCTTGTAAAAAAAAAAAGGTTCCGTGAATTAAATGGGTTAGAAAATAAACAAACAATTGGTTTTTCTCACTTCACTCTTTTTCACTTTTTCAATGTTTAATGTCTGACATTTTCATATATATATATACTCTTCTATTTCTTTATTGTCTCTTTCCCCCAGGAAGCTAACCTCCATGTGGGTAGGGTTTGTCTTTATAGTACTGTTATCCCCAGTGTCTAGAACAGTGCCAGACATGCTGTACGTACTCAGCAAATACACAATTAAAGACATGATGAACTATGTAGTCCATACTCTATCTTATTGGTTAGTCAGAAGCTCTAGTACTTCTCTATTTTATTTTATTTTCAGAATTGAAGGGATGACAAAAATAGATAAATGGGTCTTTATAAAACTGGAAAGTTCCTGCATAGCAAAGGAAACAAAAAAGTGAAAGGGTAATATGTGGAATGGAAGAAAATGTTTGTAAAGTGTATGTCAGTTTAAAGGTTAATTTCCAAAATATGTAAAAAATTGCTACAAACACAGCAAAAACACCAATAATTCATTTAAAAAACAGGCAAAGGGCCTGAACAGACGTTTCTCCAAAGAAGACATACAAATGGCTAAACAGTTATATGAAAAAAGTGCTCCATGTTGATAATCAGGGAAATTCAAATCAAAACCACAATGAGATACCACCAGTTAGGATGGCTATTATCAAAAACACAAGAGACAAGTATTGGTAAGGTTTTAGAGAAATTGGAACCCTTGTACACTGTTGGGAATGCAAAATAGTGCAGCTACTGTGAAAACTGTTGGAGGTTCCTCAAAAATTAAGAATAGAACTACCACATGATCCAGCAATTTCACTTCTGGGTATTTATCCAAAATAATTGAAATCAGGATCCTAAAGAGATGCAGCGTGCACATGTTCATGCATCACTATTCACAATAACCAAATGTGGGAACAGCCTAAGTTCCCATCAACAAATGAATGGATAAAAAATGGTGGTATATACAATGGAAAAGTATTTAACCTTAAAAAAGAAGGAAATCCTGCATTATGTGACAACATGGATGAACCTTGAAGACATTAGATTAAGGGAAATCAGCCAGGCACAGAAGGACAGATACTGCATGATTCTATGTAAATATGGTTTCTAAAAGATCCAAATTCAAAGATTCAAAGAATAGAATTGTGGTTACCTGGGGGATGAGAAAAAGGAGAGTTGTTAACAATGAATAGAAAATATTGCTTATGCAAAATGAATAAATTTCAGAGATATACTGTACAACATTGAGTGTGTAGGTATCAAAACAGCATTGTACACTTAAATATCTGGTGAGTAGATATCATATTAACGATTCTTTCCAAAATAATTTTTTTGAAGTAAAAGGAGATGACAGTAGGTAACATACAGGATAATACCATAATAGGAATCTCTGGGTTTTAAGGAGAGACAGTTTTGCATAGTAACATGTATCTAAGTCTACAATTCATTGACAAAATGATCGTAGAACAGCTACAGTGATGATGTAGGTTGAACTTATTAGTTAAATTTCAACCTATGCTCCTCTGTCTCGGTCAGTTTTACTGCTATATAATTGACATCCAGCTAATTGGTTCAAATAAACATAGAAAGGTTTCATTCTACTGTTTAGTGTGACCAGGCTTCCAGGAGCTACAGAAAGAATCAAAAGGAGAAAAACAATTACTTCTTCTCTGGAAAAGGTAACAGATGTTTTTTATACTATCAGATGATTGTGAAAGCAAAGTACATCTGGTCATTAAAACCTATAACATAGTTTTGTGATTTATTTAGAGGAGAATTGACACTAGTGAATTTGGAAATGTTGGGTACTTAGGTTTACCTTTTACTAACATTTTAGTCATGATGATAAACCGAAATTAAACTAGCCTATGTTAGTAGGTGGATTTCTGGAAGTGAGGTATTTTTCAGGGATGAGGTGGTGGAGAGCGTTACTCTACTCAAATATGGTGACTTATGTTTCAGGGTTTTAAATATTTTAAATCCATATAGTTTTTTCATTACTCCATGTACATGTATACTGCCGAGACTAAAATTGAAGTAATAAGTACTTAGAGATCTCATAATTTTTTTTTCTAGAAAAGAAAAAAATTTTTATTTATTTATTTACTTAATTTTTTAATATAATTTATTTTATTATAAATCTACAATTACATGTGCAATATTATGGTTATTAAACTACCCCTTAATCAGGTCCCCCCCACCAACCCCATTACAGTCATGGTCCATCAGCGTAGTGAGATGCTATAGAATCACTACTTGTCTTCTCTGAATTGTACAGCAATCCCCGTGCCCCCCCAACATTATATCTGCTAATCGTAATACCCCTTTTTCCCTCTTATCCCTCCCTTCCCGCCCATTTTCCCCAGTCCCTTTTCCTTTGGTAACTATTACTCCGTTCTTGGGTTCTGTGAGTCTGCTGCTGTTTTGTTCCTTCAGTATTTTTTCTTTGTTCTTATACTCCACATATGAGTGAAATCATTTGATACTTGTCTTTTTCGGCTTGGCTTATTTCACTGAGCATAATACCCTCTAGCCCCATCCACGTTGTTGCAAAGGGTAGGATTTCTTTTCTTCTTATGGTTGAATAATATTCCATTGTGTATATGTACCACCTCTTCTTTATCCATTCATCTACTGATGGACACTTAGGTTGCTTCATTTCTTGGCTATTGTAAATAGTGCTGCAATAAACATAGGGGTGCATCTGTCCTTTTCAAATTGGGCTGCTGCATTTTTGGGTAAATTTCTAGGAGTGGAATTCCTGGGTCAAATGGTATTTCTATTTTGAGTTTTTTGAGGAACCTCCATACTGCTTTCCACAATGGTTGAACTAATTTGCAGTCCCACCAGCAATGTAGGAGGGTTCCCTTTTCTCCACATCCTCGCCAACATTTGTTGTTGTTTGTTTTTTGGATTTTGGCCATCCTCACTGGTGTGAGGTGATATCTCATTGTGGTTTTAATCTGCATTTCTCTGATGATTAGCGATGTGGAGCATCTTTTCATGTGCCTGTTGGCCATCTGAATTTCTTCTTTGGAGAAGTGTCTATTCACGTCCTCTGCCCATTTCTTAATTGGATTATTTGCTCTGTTCGTTAAGGTGCATGAGTTCTTTATATATTTTGGATGTCAACCCTTTATCAGATACGTTTATTATGAATATATTCTCCCATACTGTAGGATGTCTTTTTGTTCTACTGATGGGGTCCTTTGCTGTACAGAAGCTTTTCAGCTTGATATAGTCCCACTTGGTCATTTTTGCTTTTGTTTCCCTTGCCCAGGGAGATATGTTCATGAAGAAGTTGCTCATGTTTATGTCCAAGAGATTTTTGCCTATGTTTCTTTCTAAGAGTTTTATGGTTTCATGACTTACATTCAGGTCTTTGATGCACCTTGAGTTTACCTTTGTGTATGGGGCTAGACAGTAGTCCAGTTTCATTCTCTTACATGTAGCTGTCCAGTTTTTCCAACACCAGCTGCTGAAGAGGCTGTCATCTCCCCATTGTATATCCAAGGCACTTTGATCAAATATTAATTGACTGAATATGTTTGGGTTAATGTTTGGATTTTCTATTCTGTTCCACTGGTCTGTGGGTCTGTTTTTGTGCCAACACCAAATTGTCTTGATTACTGTGGCTTTGTAGTAGAGCTTGAAGTCAGGGAGTGTAATTCCCCCTGTTTTATTCCTCCTTCTCAGGATTGCTTTGGCTATTCGGGTCTTTTGTGGTTCCATATGAATTTTAGAATTATTTGTTCCAGTTCATTGAAGAAAGCTGTTGGTAGTTTGATAGGGATTGCATTGAATCTGTGGATTGCTTTAGGTAGTATAGCCATTTTGACAATATTTATTCTTCCTAGCCAGGAGCATGGGATGCATTTCCATTTGTTAGTGTCCTCTTTAATTTCTCTTAGGAGTGTCTTGTAGTTTTCAGAGTACAGGTCTTTCACTTCCTTCGTTAGGTTTATTCCTAGGTATTTATTCTTTTTGATGCAATTGTGAATGGAATTGTTTTTCTGATTTCTCTTCCTGTTAGTTCATCATTAGTGTATAGGAAAGCAACAGATTTCTGTGTGTTAATTTTGTATCCTGCAACTTTGCTGAATTCAGATATTAGTTCTAGTAGTTTTGGAGTGGAGTCTTTAGGGTTTTTTATGTACAGTATTATGTCATCTGCAAATAGTGACAATTTGACTTCTTCTCTACCAATCGGGATGCCTTGTATGTCTTTGTTTTGTCCGATTGCTGTGGCTAGA
>JAVSCE010018837.1:0-18609 GCA_032199065.1 Smutsia gigantea
TACAAGAGACTCACATCAAACCCAAAGACATACACAGACTGAAAGTAAAGGAATGGAAAAAGATATTTCATGCAACTAATAGGGAGAAAAAAGCAGGAGTTGCAGTACTTGTATCAGACAAAATAGACTTCAAAACAAATAAAGTCACAAGAGACAAAGAAGGATATTACATAATGATAAAAGGGACAGTCAAACAAGAAGAAATAACCATTATAAATATCTATGCACCCAACCAAGGAGGTCCTACATATGTGAAACAAATATTAACAGATTTAAAGGGGGAAATAGAATGCAGTGCATTCATTCTAGGAGACTTCAACACACCATTCACTCTGAAGGACAGATCAACCAGACAGAAAATAAGTAAGGAGACAGAGGAACTGAACAACACATTAGAAGAGATGGACCTAACAAACATCTACACAACTCTACACCCAAAAGCAGCAGAATACACATTCTTCTCAAGGGCACATGTAACATTTTCAAAAATAGATCATATACTAGGCTACAAAAAGAGCCTTGCTAAATTCAAAATTGAAATTGTACCTTCCAGCTTCTCAGACCACAAAGGAATGAAACTAGAAATGAATTACACAAAGAAAATGAAAAATCCCACAAACACATGGAAGCTTAATAACATGCTCCTAAATAATCAATGGATCGATGAACAAATAAAAACAGAGATCAAGCAATATATGGAGACAACTGACCACAATAATTCAATACCGCAAAATCTGTGGGACACAGCAAAGTCTGTGTTAAGAGGAAAGTATATTGCAATACAGGCCTACCTCATGAAAGAAGAACAATTCCATATGAGCAGTCTAACCTCACAATTAACGAAAATTGAAAAAGAAGAACAAATGAGACCCAAAGTCAGTAGAAGGAGGGACATTATAAAGATTAGACCATAAATAAATAAAATTGAGAAGAATAAAACAATAGAAAGAATTAACAAAAGCAAGAGCTGGTTCTTCGAGAAAATAAACGAAATAGATAACCCGCTCCCAGACTTATCAAGAAAAAAAGAGTCAACTCACATAAACGAGTCAGAAATGAGAAAGGAAAATCACTATAGACACCACAGAATTACAAAGAACTATTAGAGAATACTCTGAAAAATTATATACTAACAAACTAGATAACCTAGAAGAAATGGACAACTTCCTAGAAAAATACAACCTTCCAAGGCTGACCATGAAAGAAACAGAAAATCTCAACAGACCAATTACCAGCATCGAAATTGAACTGGTAATCAAAAAACCTACCTAAAAACAAAACAACTGGACCAGATGGCTTCAACGCTGAATTTTATCAAACATTAGTGAAGATTTAATAACCATCCTCCTTAAAATTTTCCAAGTAGAAAAAGAGGGAATACTTCCAAACTCATTGTATGAGGCCAGCATCACTCTAATACCAAAACCAAGCAAAGACACCACAAAAAAAGAAATCTACACACCAATATCCCTGATGAACATAGACGCAAAAGTACTCAACAAAATATTAGCAAACCAAATTCAAAAATACGTCAAAAGTATCATCCATCATGATCAAGTAGGATTTATCCCAGGGATGCAAGGTTCAGTATTCGAAAATCCATCAACATCATCCACCACATCAACGAAAAGAAGGACAAAAACCGTATGATCATCTCCATAGATGCTGAAAAAGCATTTGACAAAATTCAACATCCATTCATGATAAAAACTCTCAACAAGATAGGAATAGAGGTAAGTACCTCAACATAATAAAGGCCATTTATGACAAACCCACAGCCAATATTGTACTTAACAGCGAGAAGCTGAAAGCTTTTCCTTTAAGATCGGGAACAAGACGGGGATGCCCACCCTCCCCAGTTCTATTCAACATAGTACTGGAGGTCCTAGCCACGGCAGTCAGACAACACAAAGAAATAAAAGGCATCCAGATTATCAGGGAAGAAGTTAAATTGTCCCTGTTTGCAGATGACATAATATTGTATATAAAAACCCTAAAGAATCTACTCCAAAACTACTAGATCTAATATCTGAATTCAGCAAAATTACGGGATACAAAATTTATGTGCTGAAATCTATAGCAAACCTATACACTAACAATGACCTAGCAGAGAGAGAAATAAGGAAAACAATTCCTTTCAAGTTTGCATCAAATAGCATAAAATACCTAGGAATAAACCTAACCAAGGAAGTGGAAGATCTATACTCTGAAAACTACAAGACACTCATGAGAAAAATTAAAGAAGATACCAATAAATGGAAACACATCACATGCTCATGGGTAGGAAGAATTAATACTGTTAAAATGCCATCCTGCCTAAAGCAATCTACAGATTCAACGCAATTCCTATCAATATACCAACAGCATTTTTTCAACCAACTAGAGAAAACCATTCTAAAATTCATGTGGAACTACAAAAGACCCCGAATATCCAAAGCAATCCTGAGAAGGAAGAATAAAGCTGGGGGGATTATGCTCCCCAACATCAAGCTTTATACAAAGCCACAGTACTCAGGACAGTTAGGTACTGGCACAAGAACAGACCCATAGACCAATGGAACAGACTAGAGAGCCCTGATATAAACCCAACCATATATGGTCAATTAATATATGATAAAGGAGCCATGCACATACAATGGGGAAATGACAGCCTCTTCAACAGGTGGTGTTGGCAAAACTGGACAGTTACATGCAAGAGAATGAAACTGGATTATTGTTTAACCCCATACACAAAAGTAAACTCGAAATAGATCAAGGACCTGAATGTAAGTCATGAAACCATAAAACTCTTAGAAGACAACATAGGCAAAAATCTCCTGAATATAAATAAGCATGAGCAACTTCTTCCTGAATGCATCTCCTTGAACAAGGGAAACAAAAGCAAAAATGAACTCATGGGACTACATCAAACTAAAAATTTCTGTATGGCAAAGGACACCATCAACAGAACAAAAAGGCATCCTACAGTATGGGAGAATATATTTGTAAATGACTTATCCGACAAGAGGTTAACAGCCAAAATATATAAAGAACTTACACACCTCTACACCCAAAAATCAAATAACCCGATTTAAAAATGGGCAGAGAATATGAAGAGACAGTTCTCCAAAGAAGAAATTCAGGTGGCCAACAGACACATGAAAAGATGGTCCACATCATTAATCATCAGGGAAATGCAAATTAAAACCACAATGAGATTTCACCTGATACCAGTAAGGATGGCCAGCATCCAAAAGACTAAGAACAAACACATGCAAAGGAATGAATTTAGACCATCTTATACCACACATGAAAAATAAATCAAAATGGATTAAAGTCTTGAATGTAAGACTTGAAACCATAAAACTCCTAGAAAAAAACATAGGTAGTAGTCTCCTTGTCATGGGTCTTGGTGATTTTTTTGGACCTGACTCCACAGGCAAAATCAACAAAAGCAAAATAGTAAGTGGGACTGAAACAAACTAGAAAGCTTTTGTACAGAAAAGGACACCATCAGCAATAATGAAAAGGCAACTGACTAAATGGGAGAAAATATTTACAAATCATATATCTGGTAAGAGGCTAATATCCACAATATATAATGAGCTCATACAATTTAATGCCAAAAAAAAAAAAAACCCAACAGTTCTATTGAAATATGGGAGCTCTACATAGGCATTTTTCCAAAGAAGACATACAATATGGCCAACAGGCACATGAAAAGATGCTCAACACCATTAATTGTCAGGGAAATGCAAATCAAAAGTACAATGAAATGTCACCTCACACCTGTTACAGTGGCGAGTATCAAAAAGACAAGAAATAACAAGTGTTGGCAAGGATGTGGACAGAGAACCATCATGCACTGTTGGTGGGAATATAAACTGGTGCAACCACTATGAATAACACTGTGGAGGTTCCTCAAAAGATTAAATATAGAACTATTATATAATTCAGTCATTCCACTTCTAGGTATTTTTATCTGAAGAAAACGAAAACACAAATTTGGAAAGATATCTGCACCACTGTGTTGATTGCAGCATTATTTACAACAGCCAACGTGTGGAAGCAGCCTAAGTGTCCATTGATGAATGAACAGATAAAGAATATGTGATATACACACAATGGACTACTACTCAGCCATAAAAGAGAATGAAATCTTGCCATCTGTGACTGCATGGATGGAACTTGAGGGCATTATGCTAAGCGAAATAAGTCAGATAAAGAAAGACAAATGTATTATTTCACTTATGTGTGGAATCTAAAAAATAAAACAAAACAAAACTGATAGAAAAAAATTAAATGGAAGATTTGCAGGTAGATACAGGTTCAGGAAATTAGGTTTTGTGATAATCTTGAGCATTACAAAAAGAAAAATAATAAGAGTGAAATTTTTCCTAATACATTTTTCCAGGGTTATATACATGTAGGTATTTTAGGATCTCAATTATTGTACTTCCTCTGGTTTTTAAAATTTATAATGACACTTTTTGGAATAACTTCTTTTAATATTACCGGAAAACAAAGCTAAAATAATACATGAATATACTTGATCATGTCACATTGTTTCTTAAATGGCCAAATAATATAGATTATTTTTTCAGGTAGTTTTGCCAATTTTAAAAACTGATTTTTAACTATGTAATGAAATCTTTTAAATAGCAAATTGAGTTACAGTATTGACAATTAAAATGACTACATTAACAATTTTTGATTTAATGTTTTAATTTTTAATGTAGTGAGTCAGTTATTAAGGTCAACTAAAACAATACTATTTAATATAATCTTCATTTGGAAAAATGCTGACAAATGGAGCAGCACCAGATACTTTATTGAGTACTAGAGAAGCATATATTTAAAACAAATGCTTGAGATGATGCAGAAAGAATTTAGTAACTTGTACATAAATCTTCCTTTGAACTCTCATCTGGTTCACAATTTGTGATTAGCAAATTATTTTAATAAAGTCAATGCATATAGATTTGTCTAAACTTCCTTTGATTTTGTGTCCTAAGTATATTATTTTAAGTATTTGACATTGAACAAAGTGAACTTCAATATGCTTAATGACACAGCAATTTATTTCAAAAACATTTTTCAAACAAAAACATGAGACAGTGATGGATAAATTAATTATCCTGTCTAAATGTTTTTAATTTATAGTAAAAATAGTATGCCTATTATCAGCACTTTAATAACTTAGAAAATGAGAACATTCTAGTAATAAACAATGTTTTTATGAAGAACAAAAACCTTTGAATATTTTAGCATCCTAACTGAAGCTGTGCACATTCACAGTGCATGTTGTACCTTAGACTCTATGCTAATTTTTAAATACTTTTAAATTGGAACACAATTGAACACCATTATTAAACTCAAGTAGCATCTGATTTTTTTTCTCCTTTAATGTAATATGCTCTGTCAATTACATTTTTATTACTTAAACAGACTATTGACTCTGGCCAAGCATATTGTGTTTAATCTTGGGAGCCATATATCAAAATAATCTTAGGTAATATAGAGCACTTCAAAGAAGGGAAAAAATTGGGAGGATGAAAGTCTAAAACCTATTTTATATTAAAAATCACAGCTAGGGTTGCTTAGCATTGAAAATAAATATTCAGGGCTACCACATGGAATAGCAATTATATACTTTTGGTATGGTCCCATTAAGTAAAATACAGAATAAATCAGTGTGTACCACTGAGAAATGGAATTAATTCCACATAAAAAAATGTATTCCCCCAAATCAGTGTTGTCTAATTTATTTAAAGATGGAATGAGTCTCACTGAAAATTCAGATTTCTGAGGGCTTGAAAGTAGATAAAGGAAAAAGCTGTAATGGCTTTAAATGTCCATTCCATCATTTCTAATCTGTATGAACAAAGATCAGATAATCTATGAACTATTAAATATGTAGTTTTAATCTTTAATGAGGCTATTTATGATTTAAATCATCTTATAATTTAATAATGGAGATAAATATTTAATGATGCCATGTTTTTAACACTATAAGAACACTAAATTTTAAAGTTTATCTACTCCAACTCTCATACTGAACAGATAAGGAAACCTACATCAAACTATATGAAGCACAATTTGCCAAAGATTATTATGTAGTAAGACTGAGAAAGCCAATTCCCTGTCCACAGACACTGGTACACTAGAAGAAAGTTTAAGAACATTGCCATTGGTATGAAGGAAGACCCATTATGTCACATTTAGTTTTAAGATCTTAGATAAATAATTTTTCTAAATCTCAGATTCCACTTATATAAAATTGGGACTGGAGAAAAGCAAGCTTACCTGATGCTTCATGGGAATATTATGAAGGGTTGATAAATGATAATGAAATATGACATAGTGGAGAAAAACATTCCAAGGGCCATTACTTAATTTTCTGCTTATGGCATTAAGTTTTGGAGCTTTTTGAAATATCTGTATGTTACTATTTTTGATTCTTTATTATTTCTTTTACACTGGTATGAATTAAGATATGAGTACTCAAAGTGTAGCTTTATTTCCCTATTATTTGTACAACTTCATTGAAGTTTTATTGTCTTTAATCTATAATTTAGAAATAGGTTAAGCTTATGGATTAATATTTACGTAATATATACTGTCTTCCAATTTATTATCAGAATTCTTTTCTATTCTTCAGGAATAGTTTCTGTTTTTTTGTATTTCAATTATTGCTAATAATAAATATATGTACATAAAACTCTTAGAAGACAACATAGGTAAAAATCTCCTGAATATAAGCATGAGTGACTTCTTCCTAAACACATCCTCTCAAGCAATGGAAACAAAAGCAAAAATGAACTCATGGGACTACATCAAACTAAAAAGTTTCTGTACAGCAAAGGACACCATCAGCAGAGCAAAAAGGCATCCTACAGTATGGGAGAATATATTTGTAAATGACATATCCAACAAGGGGTTAACATCCAAAATATATAAAGAACTTACACGCCTCTACACCCAAAAAGCAAATAACCCAATTAAAAATGGGCAGAGAATATGAAGAGACAGTTCTCCAAAGAAGAAATTCAGATGGCCAACAGACACATGAAGAGATGCTCCACATCATTAATCATCAGGGAAATGCAAATTAAAACCACAATGAGATACCACCTCACACCAGTAAGAATGGCTTCATCCAAAAGACTAAGAACAATTAATGCTGGCAAGGACGCAGAGAAAGGGGAACCGTCCTACACTGCTGGTGGGAATGTAAGCTAGTTCAACCATTGTGGAAAGCAATATAGAGGTTCCTCAAAAAACTGAAAATACAAATACCGTTTGACCCGGGAATCCCACTCCTTGGAATTTACCCAAAGAATACAACTTCTCAGATTCAAAAAGACATATGCACCCCTATGCTTATTGCAGCACTTTTTACAATAGCCAAGATATGGAAGCAACCTAAGTGTCCATCAGTAGATGAATGGATAAAGAAGAGGTGGTACATATACACAATGGAATATTATTCAGCCATAAGAAGGAAACAAATCCTACCATTTGCAAGAACATGGATGGAGCTGGAGGATATTATGCTCAGTGAAATAAGCCAGGTGGAGAAAGACAGGTGCCAAATGATTTCCCTCATTTGTGGAGTATAACAACGAAGCAAAACTGAAGGAACAAATTAGCAGCAGACTCAGAGACTCCAAGAAGGAACTAGTGGTTACCAAAGGGAGGGGTGTGGGAGGGTGGGTGGGGAGGGTGGAGAAGGGGATTGAGGGGTATTATGTTTAGTACACATGGTGTGGGGAATCACGGAGAAAACAGTGTAGCACAGAGAAGGCAAACAGTGAATCTGTGTCATCTTACCACATTGATGGACAGTGACTGAATTGGGGTAGAAGTGGGGACTTGATAATATGGGTAAATGTAGTAACCACATTGTTTTTTTCATGTGAAACCTCCATAAGATTGTATATCAATAATACTTTAATAAAATAAAATAAAACAAAAACACAAGCACCCTTCGGGTTTGTAGGTTGTCCTACAGTGTCAGAGACTTAAACAGCCTTATTGTTCTAGTTTCATTGTATGATTATCCTCAGGTCAAAGCCAATAGCATCTGCATTTCAAGCAGGAGGGTAGAAGGAACACAGGCAGAAAGAATATAGGTGTACATTTGCCCCCTCTGGAAATCACTGTACAATACTTTGCTTTCTTTATGACTTATTGTCCAGACCACAGTATATTGGCATGTCTAGCTGCAAGGGAAATTAGAGGATTGTGGTCTTCAAGATAAAAGTGGAAGGATCCTATTCTAATGGAAGGAGGAGAGAATAAATAAGAGGGAAAAAATACCTGCCCAAACTGAGAATAGATAGGAAAATAAATAAAAAGTGAGAACTGAAGAAAACTGTAGGTTTATCTCCTGATGTGTTATCAACTGTTTATAAGGATTTTCATTATATATTTAATAGTACATCTATAACAATTAAATCCAGTTTGAATTCCTGCCAAGAAAGTAAACCTATGTGATTTAAAATAGAGTTCCACTGTTAAAATAAAGCTAAAATATATCAAGTAAAATCTAAATTTCAAATAATTTTGAAGAAATTATTAGGCATTGGGAAAGAGTTAAATGTGACTGGTAAAAAAGTAACACCTAAAAAATCTAGAGTCTCCTAGGGGCTAAGTAAAATGTGCTGTTCCAACATAGTCCATCCAGATGGAAAATGAAGAAGTACTCTTGTTAAATTTATTAATCACAGAGAAAATTGCTTGGTGAAATTGGTAGATATAACTGGAGAGGCAAGAATAACAGTAAACTTAGGTGAGGGGGTTGAGCATTCACTCACATTGTATATTTAG
This sequence comes from Smutsia gigantea, assembly GCA_032199065.1. Lineage (NCBI taxonomy): Eukaryota > Metazoa > Chordata > Mammalia > Pholidota > Manidae > Smutsia > Smutsia gigantea. Next base: position 8,812 of record JAVSCE010018837.1, read on the forward strand.
GCAAAAATTAACTCTGTAAGCTTCAGTTTTCACATCTCTAAAGTGAGAGTTAAAAGACCCACTTCATACAGTCTGTAAAGACTAAGTGATAAAAATATAAGTAAAATGCTAATGCAGAGCACATAAGGTATTGTTATTACTATTATTAAAATTATGCCTTATAACTATTATATACACCAATTCAGTTGAGAAGAAAGATGGAACATGAACTATATATAGTAGGAGAAAAAGGGAAGAGAATCTGAAGGTGTATGTTCATCTTTATCCCACCCTAGTTATTCAAACCCCATCAGATATTTCTAAAAAATTATAATGAACTTCCAGTTTTCAGTTTTACATGTAAAAAACTTGGAGTTCACCACTTCATCTTAACAAGTACAAAACTGAAAAGACTGAAAAATCAATTCCTCTTTAAACTGTAAAAGAAGGGAGAACACCAGGCAAAACACTGGCCCCCAAATTAGAAAGACAAACAGGAGAATACAGGGAATCACAGCTTACCAGAACAGAGACTTACTAATGGAACCAGTGTCTGGGTTGGAAAATGTGAACTATAATTGCTGAATTGTTTGCAGGATTAATGTTGACACTCTGAGGGTTAAAAATAGCAGGGTGACCCAGACATAGAGGAGTTTTCCAAATATTGTGAGATTTACTTCCAGGAGCTCAACGAGGTTCCCACAGTCAATATTAGAGAAATATCTCCTAATGCTTCCCATGGTAGGTGGAGAGGGGTTAGGAAAGGAACATTTTGAAATATTCCAGAGTATTTTGTTCTTAACAAGATCTGTCTTCAGAGGAAACTAGTTAAAAAGAACCTAAACTTCTAGTGTATTACTGAAACCTAAATGACCTGGAGGATAGCAATTACCCAACTGTAGTTGTCTCTAGCCATACTTATGCTTTTACATTTACATATCCTTATATATAAGTGAAGTCTTTTTCTGCTTATATATAAATAAAATGAATGACAGCAAAGATATAAAGGATGAAAGGGGATAGCTTTATTTTGTTATTATTAGGTACTCATACTATCTGTGAAGTGTTACATAGTGTTATTTGAAAGTAGATTTGGATTAGCCATAAGCATATATTGCAAGCTCTAGGACAACCACTAAAAATTTTTTAAAGATATAACAGATTGGTAAGAAAGGAGAGAAAATGGATTAGTATAAAATACTCCATTAAAACCACAAAAGACAGAAAAAGACAAAAATAGGAACAAAAAACAAGAGTAACAAATATGAAAGAGTAGCATGGTAGACGTTAATCCAACTATACCAAAAATTCTTTTGAATGTCAATGATCTAATTCTATAAATTAAAAGATACAGATTTCCAGAGTGGATCAAAAACAAGTCTCAACTATGTTTTATATGAGAAATCCACTTTAAATACAAAGATACATATAGCTTAAAAGAAAATGGAGAAAATATATACCATTCTAATGCTAATTGAAGGAAAGCAGGAGTAGCTATATTAATTTCAGACAGAGTAAACTTCAAAGCAATGAAAATTATCAGGGACATATTACATGATAGAGGATTCAAATCTCCAAGAAGTGATAGCAATCCTTGGCATATATGAACCTAACAATACAGTGTTAAATTCTATGAGACAGATTCCAATAGAACTAAAAACAAAAACAAAAACTCTACCACCATAGTTGGAGGCTTCAACACTCCTTTATTGCAAATGGACAGACCCATCAGACAGAAAATCAGTAAGAACATAATTAAATTCAACCACACCATAAATCAACATATATAATTGACATCCATAGACTATCTCACCCAACAAAAGCATGATACACATTCTTTTTAAGCTCATATGGACCTTCACCGACATAAACCATATTCAGAGCTATAAAACATATCTTAATAAATTTAAAAAGATAAAAATTATACATCTGCCCTCAGACCATAATGGAATTAGACTAGAAATCAATAAGAGAAAGATAACTGGAAAATCCCCAAATACATGGAGATTAAACAATACACTTCTAAGTAACATACTGATCAAAGGAGAAATCTCAATAAAATTTTTTAAATGTCTTGAGCTAAGTGAAATTGAAAATATAAAAACTTGTTGAATGCTGTGAAAGCAGTGCTTAGAGGGAAATGTATAGCACTGAATGTATATATTAGAAAAGAATAAAGAGCTAAAATTGATAATATAAGTTTCCACGATAGAAAACAAGAGAAATAAGGGCAAATTAAATGAAAACTAAGCAGAAGAAAATAAATAAGGATTACAGCAAAAGTAAATGAAACTGAAAACATAAAATGAAAATATCAAAAGTTAGTCCTTTGAAAAGGTCAATTAAAACAATACACCTCTAACTAGTCTAATTAAAAAAAAAGACAATGGACACAAATACTAACATAGAAATGAGAGAGGAGACATCAGTACAGATCCCATGAACATTAAAAGGCTAATAAAGGAATACTATTACCAGCTTGATGGCTATAAATTTAATGATCTAGATTAAATAGATCAATTCCTGCAAGGACAGTTTGCCAAAACTCTCACAAGAAGAGATAGATGATCTGAATGGGCCTATATCTATTAAAGAAATTGAATCAATAATTAATAACCTAAAACAGAAAGCACTAGGTCTAGATGGTTTAGTAAATCCATGGTGAGTTCTACCAAATGCTTAAGGAAAAAATTATAACAATTTTCTACAATCTCTTTCAGAGATATAAGTAGAGGAAATATTTCCTAATTCATTCTATGAGCCCAGAACTACCCTAATACTAAAACCAGACAAAGACATTACAAGAAAAGTAAGCTACAGACCAAGATCTTTCATTAACATACATGCAAAAATCCTCAACAAAATATTAGCAAATCAAATCCAAAAATATATAAAAAGAATTAAACACCACAACCAAGTGGAATTTCTATCAGGTATGCAAGGCTGGTTCAACATTTGAAAATATATTATTGGAATCCATCACATCAACAGACCAAAAAAAGTGAATCACATGATCATATCAGGAATGCAGAGAAAACATTTAATAAAATCCAATATTCAATCATAACAAAAATGCTCAGTGAACTAGGACTACAGGGTAACTTTCTCAGTTTGATATAGAATATCTACAAAAAACCTAAGGCTAACACCATACTTAGCGGTGAGACACTCAAGGCTTTCCCTCTAAGATCACTAATAAGGCAAGGATAAACCTCTCACCACTCCTTTTCAGCATTATACTGAAGTCCTTGTTCAATACAAAAAAAAAAAAAAAAAAAAGGAAAGAAAGGTACATAGATTTGGAAAAAATAAATAAAACAATCTTTGGTTGCAGATAACATTATCATCTATGTAGAAAATTCAAAAGAATTGACCAAAACATACACACATGCACACACAAACACACACCTGGAACTAATAAATGATTAGAGCAAAGTTGCAGAACACAAGGGACACCAGATTAATATACAAGTCAATTGCTTTCCAGCATGACAAGACAAACAGATCAAGGGAACAGAATAAAGAGCCCAGAAATAGATTTCCTTGAATATAGCCAACTGATCTTTGAAAAAGGGGTAAAGACAATACAATGAAGCAAAGACGGTCTTTTCCACAAATGGTGCTGGAACAACTAGACATCCACAACAACAACAAAAAATGAATCTAAACACAGATCTTACACCTTCACAAAAATTAACTGAAAATGGATCACAGACATAAATGTAAAATGGTGGAATTTTAAAACTCCTGGAAGAAAACATAAGAGAAATCCTACATGACCTTGGGTATGGGCATAACTTTAAAAACACAACATTAAAGACATGATTCATTAAATAAATAATTATCTGGGCTTCATTAAAATTAAAATCTTCTGCTCTGCAAAAGACAATTTCAATAGAATGAGAGGACAAGTCATAATCTATGAAAAATATTTGAAAAAGCACATATGATAAAGGAATTTTATCTGAAATATACAAAGAACTTTCAAAATTCAATAATAAGAAAATAAACAGCCTGATTTAAAAAGAACTGAACAGATGCCTGCAGCTAAATGATGTATAGATGGCAATGAAGCATAGGAAAAGGTGCTGCACATGATACAGGAAATGCAAATTAAAACAAGAAGATATCAGTACACAATGATTAATTAGAAAGATGAAATTTTGGGACACTGATATCACCAAATTGTTAGATTGCAAAATGTTACAGCCACTTTGGAGAACAGTTTGGTGATTTCTTATAAAAATAAATATACTCTTACAATACAATCCAGCAATCACATTCCTTGGTATTTTATCCAGAGGAGCTGGAAGTGATGCCCATACAAAAACCTGCACACGAATGTTTACAGAAGTTTATTTAAAGTTGCCAAAATGTGGAAGCAACCAAGATGTTCTTCTATAGTTAAGTGAATAAAGTGTGGTAGGTATATTCAGAAAATGGAATTCAGCACTAAAAAAAAAAAAAGAGCTATTAAACCTATGAAAAGACAAAGGAAAGTTAAATGTGTATTACAAAATGAAAGAAGTCAATCTGAAAATGATACATTCTGCATTATTCCAACTATGTGACACTCTGGAAAAGGCAAAACTACAGTAATAGTAAAAAGATCAATGTTTGCTAGTGGTTGGGGGTGGTAGGGAAGGAGTAGACACAGCACAAAGGATTTGGGGACAGTGAAAATGCTGTGTGCGATATTATAATGATGGATAGATAGCATTACACATTTTTCCAAACTTACAGAATGTACAATACCAAGAATGAAGCCTAATGTAAACTATGGACTTTGGGTGATTATAATATGTCAATGTAGGTACTTCAATTGTAATTAATGTATTACATGGGTGGAGAATGTTGACAATTGGCAGAGCTATGCATATGTGGGAGAAGAGTATATGGGAAATCTCTCTACCTTCCCCTCAATTTTGTGTGAACATTTAGATATTTAAAAAAACAATGTCTTGGTAAAGAAAAATTATAATAAAACATAATACATAATTTTTGCCCTTACAACATTTGTGATCTAGTTATACATTGTAAGCAGTGAAAGTACAATAACGAACGTGAAATGTGATACATAATATTTCATGCTTACTGCATCCAGAAAGAGCTATGAATTCAGAACAAGGACATCTCTGAATAAGCTGGAGTTGCCCAGGAAGATTTGATGGAGAAGATTAAATTGAAATTGATTCATGAAGGATAGTTTGGTTAAAAGGAGAGGAGAAAGAGAAGCTTAGATTAGGGATAATGTTACAAACAACATTCATACCTTTTTCTAACTAGTGCACCTGCCCTTCCCGTTCTGAGTTTAGTATATGAGTTTGCTGCTCTTGAATGATGCTAGTCTTGCTTTCTCATAAAACTGGTATATGATTTTTTTACTTAGTGTGGACAATCTTTATAATTTAATATTGCGTTTAAAAGTGAATTTGATGAACAATTTACTAATTTCAGAATATAACATTCTAAAGGAGGTTCTATATTGGATAAAGCTTGCCTACTCCTTGTTCAAAATGAAAAGGCAGGTCATTGATTCAATGTAAACATCAAAACATTATACACTTCTAAATTTAAAAATATCAAATGATTAAAAGACATTTTAGAAAAATAAGAAAATATCTGTAATAGACTGAATTCCTTGAGGACAAGTACCTCATTTTGCTTACTGATGCTTGCATGAAACCTAGCACACAGAAGACACTCAATCTTTTTTCTATCTGGAACTTCAAATAATTCTAATTTAAGTCTAGTCTCAAATTAAACATAATCTTTTTAAAAAATTTTGTAATGATAATTTTTAAATAACCAAATCACAAATATACTGTGTATATTTCTTTTAAAACATAGTAAATAAATATACATACATATATTAATTATTAATAATGGTCTGCATGTATGAAAACTGTAAAATGTGGTGAAAGATAATGTTACATGTTGTTTATATATAAGAGTTGGTGGCTTATGGGCATAAGAACCAGTTTTGAATGCATTAAATTTTGTGCATATAAATTTATAGGCTTCAGCATATTCTGATCATAGAATGGGGCTTCATATGCTTTTGAAGTTAATTATCTGAATGACAAATTTTTCTTGCATACATTATTTCACCTCACCATATTTTCAAACTTCCTAAGTTATTTCTTTTAAATAATCAGGCAAATGATTTTTTTTTAATGACAGGCTGATACATTACCAACAACTTGTTCAATTTAAAAGGTTGTTGGAAAGATGTTATTAAGATTCTGAAATAATTCTGTATTAACACTAATTTATACTGATTTTGACAGCTTTTTAGTAATATGATGTTGTAGTAAAATTCATATAAATCACACCTCTATGTTATTAAAAAAGTCCTGAGCCTGTCTGTTGAGTAGCAGACATTTCTATCAATTGCTCAGGTATCAATAAGACACATAGCTGAGCTAACAAAGCCCATGGAAGTGCCACGTTATGTTCACTCATCAGATGATGCAGTCATGCCTCAGTCGTTTTGTTTCTTTTAATGCTTTTCACCATTTGATGACTTCCACATAAAGAGTGATGCACAGTCTCTAAAATCTCCCCCTGAAATACTCTATTATCTGAGCACATAATTTCATCCTTCCAGTTCACTTGCTAAAGAATACTCTTACCCCAGGTTATAATTCTACAACATTTCAAGATTGCTAGTCCATGAATCATGTCACTTTTCAATTCCCTCCTTCCTTTATTACCCTCCTTACCTCACCCACATTTTATGATCCATAATAATCATATCTTGCAAATGTCCTCTCCTCTCTACTTTCTTCATGCTTGGACCCATGAACTGACTAATTATGGGTAAAAACAAAGCAAATCAAATCCAACACAAAAACAAATCCTACAGCTGGGGCGGCTGGTTTCACTATAAATGCATGATCACCTTGTAAGTATTAGTAAAGTTTTCTTCCATCTTCTACCATTTTCACCAGCTTCTCTTTCCTGATATTGCCTCCCTAAGTATTTAATCTTTGACCAACTTTCACAGTGATCTCTCTAGAATATGTAAATCACTTTCTACCACTCCAGGTTTAAAAGCCAGTAATGGCTTTCAGTTGCCCTTAAGTAACACCCTAAAGCTCTAAGGGAGTTTAAATATTCTCCATTACACAGCCCTTTCCTCTGCTTCTCATCCTCCCTGTAGGTTGTCTTTCTCTTCAGCACTTAATTCACAAGGTTCTTTCATTATCCCAAACCTTCCAAGCATGTTCTCACCAGGACCCTCAATCAGTCATACAGATAGGCTACTGGAAAGCCTCTTCCCATATGCAGGTAGGCTTTTCCTCTTCCCCATTATCACCTCTATAGAACCTTATTCTTCTAATCAGTTCTCACCACATGAAACTACATTTTTGTGTTCTATGGGCTTAGTCTCTGCTTCTCCCAGGAGACTCTATATTCCAGGCAGTAAGAACATCGTGATATGCCCATTGCATAACACAGTACTTGGAACATAGACATTGCTTTCTAAGTATTGCTTAAACAAATGAATTAAATGACTGACTACATGAGTGGTGTGTGCTCTTGGCTGGCAAACAGTAAATGGGGGACATTATATATTTTTTTATACAATATTTTATTAAGGTGTTATTGATATACACTCTTATGAAGGTTTCACATGAAAAACAATGTTACTACATTCACCCATATTATCAAGTCCCCCCCATACCCCATTGCAGTCACTGTCCATCAGCATAATAAGATGTCACAGATTCACTACTTGTCATACCAGTGCACAAGATGAGAAAGAATCCATTAAAATTTCTTAAATCACCAAAGGATTAACATGTTTTCAGAAAATGTTCTATCAATATGTGATTTGCTTCTAATATAAAGAGGTACACACTTACCTCTCTACACCTGGACATATATTTCTTTATTCAGTTGTACTTCACTGGGCTCTCTCTTCCTAGTCATTGCTGCCTGATTGTGGAAGAATCATTAACCTCGTCTTATCTTTTGTCCTCCTCCGTGAAGTTGGTTATAGGACTGGGGGTATGTGGGTTGATAATATCTATGTTGCAGAACTGATACTAGGAGACAATGTGACCCACCCCAACCCCTGGGGGAGATGGGAAGATGGGATTGGCATATAATTCCCAGAAGTTTTAAGGCCCCTCCAGTTTCTACCCTAAGTGCCACATTCGTTTGCCAATAGCATATGACCCACTCCTTGGCTATATTGGGCACATTTGGGAAAGGTCCTCTGCCTTCTCGTTGGGCTGCTCTTACGATACTAAAGCTTTCTCTGCTTCAAACCTGGTGACTCAGAGATTGGTTTACTGGGCATCAGGCCCACAAATCTAGATTTGGGGGTTCAGTCACATCTCTGACACAGATCAAATTATGCACTTATTTTTGTATTTTTAATAGCTAGAAAAAGTGTATACATTATATGGTTCTGAACCAGTCTTATTATACAGAGGGGAAAAGTGAGGGCCACAGAATTTAAATGAACCTCTAAATGCCTCACAATTAGAAAGTGACAGAACTGCTACCAGGAGCTAAGTGTAAATCTTAATTCTTCCTATTTTATAAACTATAATGTAAAAATCTTCCAAAAGTTGCTTAGGTTTTACCTAGCTACCTATTAAAAATGTGACAGAGGCTTTTTAGTAAGGGCATTAAATTACTGAGACATCTTAGTTTATATGTTCTAATGACAGCTAAGTAATACTTTCCATCTTAATGAAACCCAGTGTTACTTTTCTTTAACTGTTTTTCACTAAACCTATATATTTGGGTAAGACCCAGAAAACAGGCCCTGCTCAGCCCAGGGATGGACGGTGACCCAAATACTCACAAGAGACTGGTCTTGATGCAAACAGCAAGAGGTTTATTGATTCCACCAGCGCGCTGGGGTCAAGACTCATGACTCACGCAGGAGCAGAGTCCGACCCCGAGCAGAAATCACAGGAGGTTTTAAAGGAAAAGGGACCACAACCAGGGGGAGGCAAGGGGGAGGTCTGCTGATGATTCAATAGCAAAAATATTTCAATTAGGGTCTCACAGGGCTTTATCTTCACAATCTATCAGTTTTGGGAAAGATTACCTAGGCACAGGTTTGCAAGCTATTGTGTCATTGTGTTCAGGCCGGTTTTTATGACTCAGGCCAAGGGTCAGAGCCTATTTAAAATTTTCCTATTCTTTCAGGTGGTTTCGGGGAAACTGAAACTCAGGCCCTCTGATTTCTGAGGCTTTCTGGGGCCTGTCATGGCATTAGTTTGGTCCTTTCATTCCCCACTTCTTCTTATGTATAGTTCTAATCATAGAACTAGAGTTCTATATTGTTAAAAAAATTCTTTCTCAGAATCAGGTACGGACTGGTAATGCTGTCTTAACATTAAAATTTGTACTGCACTAATCTGTTCTCTAATAAAAGTTACTAATTTGTTCAGGATGCAAGGGCCAATAGTGAGTAACAAAAGCAAAATTAGAATAGGTCCTAAAAGGGAAGATATTAGAGTAGTAAACCAAGGAGATTTACTAAACCATCTTTCAAACCATCCTTGCTGAGACTCTCGGTCTTGCAGGTGTTTATCTAGCCTTTCCCTCAACTTAGACATGGAGTCTTTTATGATTCCAGAATGATCTACATAGAAGCAGCATTCTTCCCTCAATGCAGCACACAGTCCACCATCTTTCAAAAACAACAAATCTAGCCCTTTCCTATTCTGCAATACTACTTCAGACAAAGAAGTCAGGGATTCCTCTAGTTTGGAGATAGATTGTTCTAAGGCTCATAAGTCCTCATCCATTGCGGCTCTTAACATCTGGAAGTGCTGAGGCCCTTGTATC
>JAVSCE010018838.1:0-20142 GCA_032199065.1 Smutsia gigantea
TTAAAGAATACTGCTCTACAGTCCATTATGTACCTGTTCATATGTGGCTATTTAAATTTTTAATAGCTTTATTGAGGTATAATTGACACATTTAAACTATAGGATTTTAAGTTTGGGCATAAATAATACCTGCAAGTTCACCATACTCAAGATAATGAATACACCACATCCAAAAAGGTCTTAATAGCATTCCCTTATTGTCATTTTAGTATCTGTAGTGATGTCACCTTGCTCATTCCCAATATTGGTAGTTTGTATTTTATTCTCTTGATCAGTCTGAGTATAGATTTATTCTGTATTAATTTTATTAAATACGCTTGTGATTTAAATGATTTTCTCTATCGTTTTTTTTCTACTTCATTGATTTCAATTTGATCTTTATTCCTTTTTTTGTGTCTGCTTTGAATTTGCTTTGCTTTTGTTAAATGGCTTAAATTGTCTTGTTTCTTACTGCATGCCTGGTAATTCTGACTGGATATCAGACATTCTCAGTTTTACCTTGGTGGGTGCTGGATATTTTGCATTCCCATAAATATTTTTGAGCTTTGTTCTGGAACAAAGTTATCTGGAAATAGTTTGATCCTTTAGGGACTGCTTTTAAGGTTATTTTAGGAGGGTGTGGAGTAGTGCTCAATTAAGGGCTAATTGTTCCCCATTACTGAGATACAATTCTTACGTGTACTTTACCCAATACCACATGAATCTTGAGGTTTTCCAGTCTGTTTGGTAGGAACAGACACTATTCTTGCTGATATAAAGAGTGTGAAGCAGTCCAATTAAGGACCTCTAATCCTTTCTGGTTCCTTCCTTGGCCTGGGGTATTTTCCTCCTGTACATGACCTCATCAGTAATCACCCGAGTGCTTTATTCTCTAGTCTGCTGTGAACCTGACCCAGCAGCATGGTCACCTCTCACTCTCCTTTTCTGTTTTCTCAACTTAGAAAGTCCTCTAGACTTTGTCTGAATGCCTGTCTTTGATACAACCTTCTCAAGGAAACTCTCCTGGAATCTAGGCAGTAAAACTAGCATACTCCTAGACCTCATTTCAGTAGCTTCCCAACTCTTGGGGATCTCTACCTTTCAGTGTCTAATGTTCAGGATCTTAAAACCATTGTTTCATGTGTTTTGCCCACACTTTGGTTGTTTCAATTGAAAGGTAAGGATTTCACCGATTAACCCAGAACTGTTACTGTGTCATGGCCACAAGCAGTGTGGTTATTTAAACTTAAATTTAAATACTAACAATAATAAACAATACTAAATTTCAGTTCTTCATTCACACTAGCCATATTTCATGGAATTAGCAGCCACATGTGATAGTGGATACTCTAATAGAAAGAACAGAGTGGAGATGAAGAATATCTCTGTAACTGGAGAAAGTTTTATTAAGACCTGTCTGGCTAGCAAATTACATTTTCACTGTGCATTGTAGTAATATTATAACACTTAACATATTCTAACTTTGGGTGTAAAGTGTACATCTGCACACATCTATTTTTATACTTCACACTTTCATGTCTAAATTGATACAAAAAAATAATCACATCACTTAATTTACTCATTTGTGGAAGCAATACTACCTATTGCATACATTGTAAGAATTAAACAACATACATAAAGCCTGAGTGACCAGTTACATCATAGATGCTCAATAAATAGTAACTATTAACAAGAAATTTCTCTGCAATTCCCTTCCATTTCACAAGCAGTGCACAATATAAACAAGATAAGCAATTTTGAAATTGTTATTTTCCCTTTACTTTTCTAAACATTTTTTTAAATACAAAAATGAATGTAGGACATGCTACAACATGGATGAACCTCACAAATATTAAGTGAAAGAAGCCAGTTACAAAAGACCATGTTGATGATACTAGTTACATGAAATTTCAGATTAAACAAGTCTTTTTATGGAAAGAATAATGGATGTCTAGCGGTAGGAGTGTGAGGAGTGATTTGTTAACAGTACAAGATTTCTTCTGTACATTATGAAAGGGTTTTAAAATTAAATTGTATGGATAGGTGCACAACTGTAAATATGCTAAAAACTCATGGAATTGACAATTTAAACTGATAAATTTTACAGCATGTAAATTACATTTCAAAAATGCTATTATTAAAACTGTTATTTTCTTACAATGGAGTATACATGATAAAAACAAAAGTTCACACTGAATTAACAAAAATACAATGAAAAGAAAATTCCCTTCTATTCCACATCTTTGTTATCCTATATAGAATTTTGTGTGTGTGCATAGATAGGCAGAAGAGAGATAGATAGATGATAGATAGATAGATAGATAGATGATAGATGATAGATAGATCTATATTGATCAATCCATGTCTACCCCCCCACACACATTTACGGCAATGCTGAAATTTTTAAGTAGTCTATGAATAGATACTTAGAGTGGATGCAATAAATACTGAATAGCAAAGTATACTTTGTAAACATGTACATTTGTATTTCTGGAGGTAAATTCTTACAACTGGATTCACTGTATCAAGGGGTAGGTGCCTTTTCAATCTTGATCCCCTCCCATCAACAGTATATGAAAGTAGCTATTTCCTTACACTAGCTTTTTCCCTGTAACCACAAAAACCATTTTATTAGATTGTTTAATCCTTGCCAATCTGATGGATGAAAGAAATGATATATTATAGTTTTATTATTCTTACGAGTGAAACTGAGCCTCCTAGGTTTATAAACGTTTTTGTTTGGTTTTTGGTTAGTTGTTTTAACTGCCTTTTCATATCCTTTGCACATTTTTGGACTGTTGATCTTTTAGAAACCATTTTTATTTTTTGAGACTGAAAATACACGAAAATCTAGAATTAATTTCACTATTATCTATTTGCACTGAGAATATAGGTGGTTCAATGAAAGTAATCATGTGAAGGAAATCTCATACTGTACTAAGGCAAAGTATAACAAACAATGTGAAAGTAAAGTTCATTTGAATAAAAGATACTGTTTTTTCTGGAACAAGTTTTCAGGAAGTGGTAGATTTACAATACATGGCTTTATGCTACAGAGTTTACAAAACTTTCAGAAAAAAACTGTACTATCGCCACCACTATAGCATGCATAATTATGTAATTATGTAAAAACAATCCCTCTCATGGTTCTAACAAAGAAACAGTATCACAATATATGAATATTTTAAAATCTCAAACATAACCAGAAATATTTAAAAAATCTGAATATGGCCCAATGTGAATATGGCCTGGTAAAGAAAGCTGTTTTTATTACCATTTAGCCTCGAAATGGTTCAAACACATATCCTGCAGTCATTTTGAAATCTACTAGAGACATAAACAGATGGTGCATTGAACTACTTCTTACCACAGAACTCTTCTGCTTTTCTTTAACATACTCAATTAAATGTCCTTTGTCCTTGATCACAGTACCCTTGCCCACCCCGTCTTCAGTGTTTCCAGGGACAAGGATGCCCTGTGCTGCCTGAGCTTCATTACTCTGCAAGCCCATTTCCCTGATATTCACTGAGCCCTCTTCCTTCCATTATTCATAAATACTAGAATCTTTTCTCTGTTTTTTGTAAAAGAAGCAATAAATTTCCCTTTCTCCCAAGTATACTTCATTCCTATTTTAGCCGCGTATCCACCTACCTACTCATAAAAATTGATTTGGTGTTTATATGCTTCAAATACTTAAAATTGAGCAAGTAAGTCAACAGGAGAGAGACAGAGGGGTTAGGTCCAGACTATCAGAAGCCCTTACGATCGTCAAGCGAAATAAGAGACAAGGAACCCCAAGTTCTCACGCTCATTTATATATTTACTTGGTACTTGCTATATTGCCAGCTACTGCAGAAACAAAATTACATATTACTTGATTCCTGTTGCCCTTATAAGGTCAGTCTAGTGGAAATGCAGGAGTATTAGCAAATCATTCCGTTACAATATGCTAGACAGAATATTTACACTACACCCTACAAAAGGTTTTCATCAAAACATTTGATTATATTATTACTTTAATTACTCAATATATTTAGGCAATGCTTTTGGGGGCATCTGTACACACCTTTCCCTATGTCTCCATAATTAATTACTTAGAACAGAAAGTCCCAAAGGGCAGACAGTCTTTACTTCACCTAATTCCATACATGCATAGATTTTTGATATATAGGATTGTTGATAATAATGTTCATTTCTAATTATAACATCTACCTTTCAAAAAAATAAATAGTACTCCCATTCATATACACTTTTAAAAAGGCAGAACTTTAAACTCTACTGAGTGTGTTTGATTTTTCTGAAACACAGACCATTCACTGCATGGCCTCTTGGGGAAAACACTCTTATTGGATGAGTGAGTGTTATCGCAATTTGCCATGTATATATTTTGACTTTGAATACACAACACATCATTATCATAATACTGTTTTGCTTTATATTTTTAAGAAGCACTATTCTCTAATTAAATAGCTTGGTATAAATAGCTATGCATTGGTTTATAATTTTTTTAAATCCTTATATAAATCCCACATAATATACAGTCCATCTTTTTAATTTGTCCCTTTGTTTTGGATTAGCAGTTTTAGTTACTGATTTTAAGTTTCCATGCCTTGGCAAAACAAGTACAGGAAGTATACAAAACACTGGATGGGAAATTTAGGGCCACAAATGCCAGACTAGAAATTAGAAAGAAGTCTCAGGTCTCCAGATTAAGACTATAAACTTAATCAAATAATTTCCATTCTTAAGTCTTAACTTTTCTACTTTAAAAAGAAGTTAGATTAATCTCTAGGATCCTTCAGAACCCCAAACTTCTGATGTCATGAGTCAAGTTTTCTCAGTGTACAACAAAATCATTTCAAAGCAAACTGTCACTAATATATGATGAGACAGATCTCAGAATATACACATATACTAAGCAAATAAAAACATTTGCTCTGACTGAATTGTGAGAGTTACATTAAAATATACCAAAAACTTGGGCATAGTCTCTTTATTGCACTGCTTACCATTCTTGATTTATACCTTCAAGGTCAGAGAACAGTCTGGCAACATATTAACCTTGAAATTTTCCAGTTGTAGAAACAGCAATGTTAGACAGTGGCTGGGAAGTTCAACCTATATGATATCCTGTCCTTTTATGGTAAGGAGGTAAGCTGTGTTTTGTCTTCCATAAAAATGAAACAGAGTATATAACTATGGAAAATTTCAATATGAAGTAACTAATACAACCTGGAAGTTACATTCCTTATTACAACAAAATTCTAATTCTGCTGGCAGATTTTTTTTTTAAAGAAACAACTTTAAACAACTCACTATTTAAAGGATTACAGAGAAAGGTTTACATATGGGAAAATTCAGTCTTTATTAAAAACTGAAAAGATAATTTAGTGATCAAGTAAAACAAGATGTGAATTCATTCAATGAACAAAACACTGAGTGTTATTATCAGAATTGAAGCTAAAAAAAATTAGACATCATCATCAAACACTGACAGCACTTTATTCACATCTCTATTATAATTATGTAAAGGAAATGCAGTTGACTAGAAGTAAACTTTGGCCAATTATTTACATTAAAAAGTTATCAAGATATTCAGCAGCTTCCTTTCTTTCCATACCTATTTCTCTATTTTATGGCCAATTAATTGGTCATTAAAAATATAATTCAAAACAAACAGGAAAGGAAATAAATATGAAAAGGAAGTAAAGGCCAAAAGAAACCATGAAAGAGTTTAAAGATGGAAAGCTAATAAAGGTAACGAAGAAAATGAGAACATGGAGAAACAAGAAAGTACACAAATAAAATAGAAAATAAACTACTTTGGTTAACAGTGCCAGACACTGTATATTTTTAAAACATTATCTCTAATCCTAACAATAGCTCTTTAATGTAGGTTTTCATCACTCCCATTTTAAAGATGAGGCAGAAAATAAGTTACTCACTTAAAATCAAAGAATACTTAGGTGGTGAACTGACTCGAAGCTAGACTCTCTGATTTCAAATTTGAAGTTTTCAGTTATACCCTCAGCCCTTAGAAAATATTTTATTCTTATTAATGTTCATTTAGTGGCTACTGTGCTTCCAAGATAGGAATAAACCATAATCCCCATAATGCTTATTATATATATATACATGCATATATTTAATATACATATCTATTATCAGTGTCTGTCATTTTTAAAAAGGGGAGTAAGTAAAAATTAGAGTTCAGTAGAACAGTAATTAAAATACTAGTATAACAACAGTATCAACTGCTCATGTTATTGAATGCTCACTATGCTGTCTGTATTCAATGCTTGACATACATACCTTATATAATCCTCAAAATAGCCCTGCAATTTAGAGACTATTATCCCCACTTCAGAGAAGAGGTTTAGAGATACATAGTTATGGTATTGAGCCCGGTTTAGAAACCAGGTGTGATTCCAAATCCATGAGCTGTCATAGATTTCTCTCAAAGATTCCTTTAAAAACCCCAAAGAATCCCAGTTTTTACAAGTTTCATTCAATTTATAAAACATCTCTTGTTTCCTTGCACAGTTGATAAAACAATAAGCTAATATACAGTCTCTGTGTCAAAGAGTTCACTGCTTACATAATGAACCAGATTTAAGGAAAGTGAAGATGACAAGAAAATTCCATAATCTTCAAAACTTCCATAAAACATTTACTCTAAGTAAAAAAAAGATTAAGAAATATACTTTTTAAATTTCCAAAATATGTAATCTAAATATTACAGTCAAAAACTGAAAACCTTACATGTTTATGTATTGAGATGGGAAAAAAATTTCATAAACCAGCTTTCCAATATGTTTACATTAACTATGTCAGAGGCCATTCTTTATCCTAATGAAGCCAAACATGTTACTTTTTCAATTCAGAACAAAACAAGACAAAAAACCTCACATGTCATTCGGCACACTGAGGAGGAGAGGAGAAAGCTTTTATGTGGACTCAGAGCAAAGTTAAAGCTGAAAAAATATTGTGTTTCAGTAGGGCAAAGTAGACAGGTCACCCAAGTGAAATCTCATTATTATAAGTAGACAATTTGTAGTAAGTTAGTTATTTTCACCCAAAGGACAGAATTCCCATTAACCTCAAATAAGAACCAGGCTTAGGGTGACATTATGTTTTTCCCTCAGAGACACTACAAAAATAAATAAGAGCTTCCAGATTACTTCAAAGAGGTCACAGCAGGGCCATATCCAAACAGCACATGGCAGTATAGCAATTCAGATTTTTATCATTGAATTGATAAGAAAGACCATTTTGTAAACCTAACTAAGGTGGCCAGTAAGATAGCACTCACTACTTCAACCAACCACACTGCGCTGTGGGCAAAAGGCCAACAGCTGCCCTCCAGCTGAGTTCCACGTTTTTTAGGTGTCCATTGAGAACTAACTCAATCCCAATACATCATCTACAAAAATAAAAATAAAAAGCTATCAACAACAAAGAGAAGGATAGATAATCCCTTTGCTGTTGTTCTAAACACAGCAAAGGGATAATTTACCCATGTATTGGTATAACAGAATGTCACTTAGTTCTCCCAAATGTAGTCCCCTGTGTCCACATTCAAGCCATCTGCTAGTGCTTTGAGCATATGCTCATTCCAGAATTCATGAGAAAATGCTTCCTTGATTAGCCATGGCATTGCTCATATCTGTCTTGGTTCTCAGTATTTCTATCCAGCTGCAGATTCCTTTCTGCATACTCAGTTCCCACTACCACTTCTTCAGGCAGGAAAGGTGCAGAACTAATGGTTTGGTTTGGTTTGGTTTTTCTAGTGAACACTGAAAAAGTCTTTAGGCGTAATGAAAGTGGGCAGTACTTCCAAAAAAAAAAGGGTAGCATGCACTTGAATTCTGAGTCAGATGAACTGTGGAAGACTTTTCAGTCACCTTGTCCAAACTTAATCCACACAGAAGATTTTTTCCTTTTGAGCTTCCCATGCTTACCACATCAAGGAAACACAATAGATCAAGGCCTCTCAGATGTATTGGGCAACCTAAAGAAACCTTCATTTACTGTGCTTTTTTTTTTCTCCCCAACCAGCAAAACAGAGTCAGTATATAGTTTGTCACTGAGACACAATGATATTGAAATATATAGTTTTCAAAATACCTGAAGAAGCATTTTTAACATCTTATAGATAAGAAAGTGATTCAAGAATAAGAAATCACTACTGATATTTTTTTAAAACCCAAAGTCAAGTTTGTTGGCTGTAGGGCAAAGAGAAAAAAATTAAGAATAAACAGAAAGATAAAAATCTAGTACAACTGGAAAACTAAGTTTATACCCAGTATTAGCTATTAGTTATGGATTCCAAAATGATTAAAGAGTAGAGATTTACAGACCAGAGGTTACCTCTATCATGGAAATCTCCCTTCTGCTTTGTATTCTAGTTGCATGTGGTCAAGACCTTGTATGATATTTGTGTGTAACCAGTTTCAAGGATGAATATAGACCATATAACCTAAAATGCAAGCAGGCAGTCTGTTGTCTGTCTAAAAGTCAAAATCATAACTTTAGGCACTGATATCTGGGAGTATTTATACAAACTAGTCACCCTTTAAAAGCATATTACTCTTAAAATGCTGATGTCAATATTTTGTGTGTATGTATGTATGCAGATGGATAGGCAGATAGGTTTATATGAAGAACTCTTTAGAATACTCTTATCAAAGCCTAGTATTGCCTGCAATTTCTAAATAAACTCAGAATAACGTACCCGGCAAGTCTGAGCATGGTTTGTACTTGGACAAACTTCCACCTTGTTTTTTTCTCTCTAACATACTTGGCTTTTTCATAATGTTTGCATCTAAGAGGACTAGGAGGTTTCAGAATAAAGAATGTGATCTTCATATGGTATTTTAGTCCCTCAATTATGTTCACAATCTGATAATCATCTACTCCTATAGAAATTATCACAAAAGGAAATATAAGTTTTGTTTTTTCTTCTCATTATTTTTGTCCAGAAGATGTCTTAAAAGGCATGGGAAGAACTGAACAAAGGTTTTCTTAAACTTCTCACAATAGCATTGTTAATGTTCCCACAGGTTTTTTTTTTAGTAGCAACTAGCATAGCTGCAGAGTTTTGCTTACTTCTCCAGTATTATTTTATGAATACATCCATATTAATTTTTATTTTACAATACCAATAACATGAATGTATACTTACTCTGAGTTATATTCCAAAGCATCGCTATTGGATATATAGATATATGGGACAGATTTCATGGTTAAGAACAAAAGGGTCACTCATTTTATACACTCATTTAAATTATAGATAGTTATTTCTCTCATTTTGCTCCCATATTTTTTTGAAGTGGTTATTTAAAGTTATCTTAAAGTTTGAAAATTAGAGCCATCTCAAAATAAAATTCTACAAATTATAGCATATACAAAACTTCCCTGGGTTATTTCTAAAACACCGTATCTAAATACCATTGTCTCCACCCACAAAGTTAGAATGAGATGAACAAGCAGTGTATCAGCAGAGCAGAACAACTCAATATTGTCATGCTGGGAAGATGATTAGGACTGAAATAGAGTAAAACCCTAAAAAGTAAGTCCTCATAACACTTTCAATTCAAAACACTTTGAATCTGATATGTCTTGGCCTTCTCAATCTCCAAAATTTAATTAGTAACAATAAATGAGGCTAATTGGGGATGGAAGCTGCAAAGATCTAAAGAACATTTGTAAATGTAATTTTCTTAGTGTATTAAATAGAGGGAATGGCAAAAATGAGGTATGTGTGTAAGTTAACCAAAATTTTCACATGGAAATTCTATCTATAACAACAAACACTCTGGTTAATATTTTAATAGAAAAGGCCCCTAAGGAAAGCAGGTGGTTCCTGGTACAGTCTCAGTGTCTGGGCTATCCCAAGTATACATTCCTTCGTCTTAATCAAGCAAGAGGCCAAGGCATAAACTGGCTTTGTGGAAGCATGATTTCATTTTTATAAAAAGGAAAGAGGGTACAATGACCAGTTTTTAATGGAAACTAAACATTAAAATATTTTTAATTACTCTGCTTCAAAAATTTCATTAGAATTAGACTGTTATATATATTGAGACCTACCTGAGCAAAAAAATTAATTATCCAATTAAATATACTCAGAACTTACTAGTGTGTATAGTATGAATGACTAGAAGAAAACTTTCCCCATCTATAAAAATATGGTGACCTTTGAATTTGATTTTAGATTGTTCTGCTACTAAACTACAAATCAGAGCAGTTTATTTATATTAACTAAATTTCAGTGCAAAACTATGGCCTGATTATTTCATTTCTGCTTACATATATAAGCAAAATTAGTATTAAATAGTATTAATCTTTCCAGTACTCCAACAGTGTCCATAAAGATATTTTAATCTATCTCTTGGTTGCTAACTCTAATTAGCTTCATATAAATACATGTAATATTTTTAATGTCCTGTTGGAATTTTTATTTAAATAATTTTGAATACATATTAGATAAGAATCTTCAATAAAGATCGTCTTGCTTTAATGAAGAATTCATACATAATCTGCTGAATGACAATTAGTAAATGTTATTGCCCTGTGAGTATACAACTGGCCATCTTGGAAGGCTTCAGCAGAACCAACGTTATCTCTAGGGGACAAAAAGAAATTCAGGCATTATCACCACTTAAGAAAAGAGTACTAACTCAGTATCCCTAAATATTCATTTTTCATATATCTAGGTAGCAAAGAGCAGATAGTGAAGAATTAGGACCCAGGGGAGCTAAGTCTGATGAGATCAAGAGTCAGAGTGGAGACAACCAGAAGGATGGGACAGAGGCTGACTGTACAGAGCATGAGAGCATCGGAACTGACAGTATGATGGGCATGGCAAGAAACTGCTGAAAATAACTGCTTCCTACTTCATACCTCTGCCTAAGGCCATTATTAGCTGGCCTAATCACTTCAGGCCTAGAGCAGTCTCAAAGATTATCTAAATCACTTACTCAGCCAAGTCCCAGAGTTTCTCACCCTTGGCACTGGTGACATTTGGGGGTGGGTAATTGTCATTTTGGGTGGGGAGGTGGGAGGTTGTCTGAGCACTGCAGATGTTTAACAGGCTCTGTGGCCTTTACCCAGCTGATGATAAAGGCACCCCGGTCACCAGTGAGGACAACCAAAAATGTTTCCAAATATGCCAGATATCTATCTCTTGGAGGGTGTACAAAATTGCCCCGAGGTTAAACCCCTAACCTAGAGGAAGCCTAGAGATTCTTTATCTGGACATTCATAAAATCTTAAGCTCTGATAAAACTCTGAGAACTATTCAATCTAACCCCTCCTCTGCTACTTAAATCCCTTTTGTAATGACCATAAAACATCACTGGACAGCTTTTGCTTAAAAATCTCCTAGAATGGGAAACTCTCAACTTTATCAGGCAACCAAATCCATATTTTGGACAGTTCTGTTTGAATATTCTTCCTTATTATTACCCTGGAATATGCTTTTCTCTAAATTACACTTGTAATTTCTAGTTTCACAAAGAACAAATTTTTCTTCCACAAAACTAGTCCTTCAAATATAAGTGACAGCCTATATACCTTGATTTCTTTGTAGGTTGGAACAAGACACATAAATAATCTCAATCATTTTAGGTATCCAGTGATCAAGGAGTCACCCAAGCCATCCTATGGAGGGAGGGAAAACTGGACTATCTCCCAGCTTCGGCCAGGTCTAACCTGGATCACATATGTATTACAGCAACATTTATAAAGACTTGTTTTTTCATTTAAATTTTCATATCCTCAAAAACATACCTATAACTAATGGAATAACTTTTTTCTTTCTAAATTATTTCCTTTTCATTTAAATAGGAACACAATTTCTGATAAAGGTTATGTTTTTAATTTTTTTAAAAAGATCTCTATTATTGGTGGACTAAATACTATGCCTCCTTCAATACAGTGACTTTTCATTTTGCTGCTTTACTATAGTCACTGCTTTCTTAGATGTAAGTTAATTCTTAATTTTATATAATTTTATTTTCTTGGGTAATTGGTGCTCTGAATTTGGGGTTGCTAAGTTCTAGACTGTGTTTTTAAAGTATCTGATAAAATCAAAGCATATAAATTCCCCATTTAGAAAATATACTTGAGAAATGTCCTAAGGCAAAAATATTTTTAAAAGGTCTTAAATCATTTGTGTTTTAACTGTATAATTAACCGCACATATCCAAAATTCAGCTAACCAACAGGTTTAATTACCTAAAATGGTAGTTTTGTTTTTTAAGCAAAGAAACTCTTTGTTCAAAAAAAATCAAATCTGCAAAACTATAAGTAAAATTAATGAATATAGAAATGTAGAAACTGCCTGAAGTACTGTTTTGTCTCCCATTCCACACTATACAGCATTCCTAGAAAGCTCTGAAAAACTCTGGCACTATGTAAAGAATATTTTAGCAAACACTATCTTGACATGTAGTTTAAAAAAAAAAAGGTTTGGAGGCTGGAAAGAGATATGCCACATCTACCCTGCACTTGTAGTAAAACATCTCATGCACTCTCTGTAAGGAAGTCTTAGTTTACATACCATGCTAGCAATGTGGGTTAAGTGGTTTCAAAAACATAGTTGCAAATTTAACATAAGAGGGAAAGGGAAGAGAGGGGATGCTACAAGGCTATGCACAAAAGTAACAATTAAATAACTGTTGAAAACAAAAACAAAAAATTGCTAAGAATGCTATATTATTACAAAGTCGCCAAGTTCACAACAATTTCTCCCATCCCTGAATGCATATCCTCTTGCCAACTGACTTTACTGCTCTGCTTATTAGATAGAGACTAGTTCACTCCCTTCCTGGGTTAGCCCTATGATTTGCTGTTACCAACAGAATGTGGCAGAAGTGACACTGTGTGACTCTCAAGGCCAGGCTCCACTCTCACCTGTGGGGGAGAACCTTGAGCCCACTAAGTAAAGAAGCCCAAGGTAGCAAATTTGAGGATGAAAGACCAGGAAGAGAGAGAGGCAAACAACCAGCTCATCATCTAAGCCCATGAAGACCCACCACAGCACCGCCGGTAGTTCTGTGAGTGATCCCCAGAGGGAACTGCCCAGTTACGCCCAGATTAAATTGCTGATGTGCAGAATCATAACTAAATAAAATTGCTTCTGTTTTAAGTTTACTAAGTTTTAGGGTGGTTCATTTACACAGCAGTTGTATAATAAGTAAGCTGAACTCAAAAATAATAGTCATCTGGAGATAATTTAGTGCAGAATAAAGAGCCCTACCCAACTGATAGGTCCTAAATGTATAAATATTCTGGTATAAAATACTTCATATTAATAGTTTAATAATGAACCATTCAAGTTATTTAACATGTTCTAATTAAGAAAGAGGGACATGTAACACCTTTTAGATACTATTTAATCGAGGATGGTTTGAAATAGTTTAATGAACCCAAAACTTACAGAAAACTTCGGTTTTGCATTACTAAATAACAATGAATTCTGTTGGTCTTAGATACAGAACAGAAATTTTAGTAGGTAAAGAATAACATTCTTTAGCACCGTTTTTCCTTACATATTCCATGAGTGTTGGAATAGGAAGTCAATTATGGATATATAAAACCTAGAACATACTTTTTAATGACCTAATAAAGATGCATGTTTTAGCTGCTAATACATCTTTATCCAATACCTTATTCAAAATGTTGGCTGAAAAATACAACTATTCAGTTGTTGTAACAGCAGAAACTCTACATATGTGAACCATAGGTTCAGTCTTTCCTTCTCATAACATTCCACAGTGATGTAATATGGGAGAAAATGTTAAATATTTAAAATAACACCATTTAATTAAGCAAACATCATAATAAGTAGGATTTTTTTTTTTGCCTCATAACCTGGTGCTGTAGCCAAAAAAAATACCCCAAAAGAAAAAAAAAGTGTTACAGCATCTAATCTGTATAGGTAGTGTGTTTTCCCTAAAGAAAACTCTCCAGTTTGTGATCTCTAGCATAGCCTACAAAGAAGTAACTTCCCAACACAGGTCTTCAATGAGTAAGACTTTAGCATACCCACCACCAATCCTACTGAGTATATGAGAGTTTGCAGACAGGCTGGTTTTCACTGGCAAAGTACCTGCGGAAGATCACCTGGTTGCCCCCAGGTCCCTAGCAGGACTGCACCACACTGAGGATTCACCACAGTCTAGAACAGAGATTCTCAACCTGTTTGTGTTCTCAGACTACTTTAGAAGTAAGAAATTAAGACTCAGGACAACACTAAAATCATCAATGATTACAACGACTAGTACAATAGAATCTCACAATTCCCATAAAAGGATACATTCTTAGTCTCATGTTAAGTACTTAATATTCTATTTTCCTACATCATATCAGTATGGAATGTTATGGGAAGGAAAGACTGAAGTTATCATTCACTTAACACACACTTTCTGCTGCTGAACTCAACAGCTGTAAGATCTTTTTAAGTCACCATTTGGAATAGGATAATAGATGTGTTATCAGCCAAAATATGCACCTTTTTTAGGTCACTAAAGAGTGTGTTCTACAAAAAAGTGAAAGGAGGGAAGGAATGAAGGAAGGGAGGGGAGGAAGGAAGGAGAGAAGGGAGGAGGGAAGGAGAGAAGAGACGAGGGTGAGAGGAAGGGAGGAAGGAGAGCACAAAGAGGCAGGAAGAAACTTTTGGAGGTGATGGATATGTTTATGGCACTGATTGTGGTGAGGGATATACTTATCTCCAAACTCATCAAGTTGTATACATTAAATACGTACAGCTTTTTGTATGCCAATTATATCTCAATAGTGCAGTTTTTTTTTTAAGTGTGTTCTGTGTTTGTATTCCACAACTGACCTATTCAACACTGAATATTCATTGTACTCGCTCATGCTACAAAACCTTACTGAACACAAGCTACCATGCTGGGAAGGCAGTAGAGAAGAACAGATACAATACCCACTAGTTTGGAAGCTTGAGAATTGCTCTTCTGGCAAGTCTCTGCGCATAACTGTATACTCTTCTGTGTACTGTCATTTATCCTACAGGCAAAGTTCTCAAATGGCCCAGAAATCTTTCATTGGTGTTGACTTCTCATCACACTCCAGGTATCCCAGGTTCTATCACTTTGAATGATTCATTCAACAAAATGTTCTGCCATATACTGCCATAATAGAATCATATGTTGCAGCAACAATAATAGTTTATATTTATTAAAATTTGGTAACATACCTTCCACAGGACACTACTAGAGAAGCACCAATTTGGCTCTTAGCAGGCAAAGAAATCTGATTTCTTATTATGCAGTGACCTTTTTACAAATGCTTACTGATATTAAATAAGCTATCAGAGTTAGCTCTAGCCAAAATGTAGTTGATAAATTTATAATTTAAAATGCACTGCCAAAGGGACTATACATTCTGAAGCTCTTAGTGCATACTCTCCCTGACCAGGAGGAGGTCCATAAGAAGCCAGATTTTAATCACAAGACTTATTGGTGAATACAGGATCAGAGCAAGATGAGTTAATTAAGGTTTGAATATGTACTAATGTCAAGCTACACACACATGACTTTATATTCTTGGCCGTGGTCTTCTCTACCATACTGGCACTGGTAATTTTTGATCTACAACTCCTGGTACTCCCTTTCTGGAATGGCGATACCCTCTGTAATTTACAAAGTTCTCCTTTAGAATTATTGATATATTTAATTATATTTCAGTTAAATTTTATTCTGACTTAGAAATCATTCTGACCTTTTAGAGTAATTACATATCTCTACTTAAATGCATTTTGTGACTCTTTCAAATTAGAGCTAATTTGCATAGTGTTAAACTAATTAAACAAGAAAGGCTTTAGACTGAGGTGGCTCTAGGGCCTTTGCAGCCTAAATAAGCAAACCGAAACCTAAACCAGAATAAATTCCTGTAAATGCCCCGAGGTTAAGAAAGGAAAACCTAAGAACAACCAATCACAACAGGCAATAACAAGGCTTTTCTACATGAGGCCACCACTTAAGCTATAGCCAGTCAAAAAATTTCCTTGCATTGCCTCTTAACTGCTCTGTAAAAGCCTTTCCCCAGGCTCCTGTCCACAGAGTGCTTCCAACAACTTTCATTTTGTCATTGCCTGGTTAGATGCGATGTCTGCTCAAATAAACTTTTGTAAATTTTAATGTACTTCAGTTTATCTTTTAACAGATCAAAACTGAAAGAGGTCTACAAATTTTCCTGAAAAAATCAACAGCTTTTATGCAGATTCCTCCTCAATTCTACAGGATCTCCTTACTTTCTATGTCCTTTTCCTAATTCTCTTCCATGTACTTTCACACTCTATGAATCTAAGTGACAATAGGATGCCTAGGAATAAAAGACCAATAACACAGGACTTAGCAACACCACTGACAGCTCTGCTTTTAAAATACTCAATGAATTAAACATATATGAAAAGCATATAGTTATATGATAGTAACATACAGTATATTTATATGAAAAAACAAAACCCAACTTCATTAAAACTTCATATTCCAAGCAGCAGTTTATTAACTGGAAAGCACTAGACTTTGAAGTCCTTACTGTGTGTGACCTTGGGCATATGAGATAGCCTCTCTGAGCCTCAGTTTTGTATTTATGAAATGGGGGTAAGAGTGCATTCTTTTCAAGCCATTTTGAGGACTTATTGAAATAATATCTCTATTTAAAGTATTCGGCACATTATTTGATACAATGAGGAGGTTCAATAAATGGTGGTGCTTACTGTTGTTACAGCTTGGATGATTTATGCTTTCAATTAAGTAAACATTATTGCCTAATGACAAATGATTAAACTAGAAATATATGGTCCCTGGGTCCCAAAGAGAGATCTAAAGGACACCTGGAAAGTATTGAAACTATTTCAGGTACAGCAAAAATCACAGAAAATCAGAATTAAGAACCATAAGGTAATACAGCAGAACTTCCAAGAGCAATACAAATGCAGAATTATTAATTTCACCAACGCCTAGGTAAAACTTTGTAATAAGCAACGTTTATCCTTGGTACTATTAGACTTCATCCCAATATCTCAAAACCAAATAGTCCAAGGCCCAACCTAAAACATATCTGAGCTACAAGTTCTAAAAAGTTTCCTATCTCCCTCCATCACCTTTTCTGTTCCATTACCCTAGCATTCTGTTCCATACCAATCATCAATAAATTTAATCAGAAAAGTCCCTGCTAAAGGTGGTAGCTAGCTACTGCTTTGGTAGGTATCCTGTCTCATCATGTCTTGCCAAGATAAAACTCATGTTTTTCATGATTTTGGGCATCACAGAAGGCTAGAGAGAGAATTTTTATTAGCCTAACTTTTAAGTGGGCTATTCTGACCAACATAGGTTCTACCATATGTATTAAAATAAAAATACATATTAAAATAAAGAAGCCAGGCAGAGAGATGACCTCAAGTTTAAACAGTCATCTATTACAATTACAATATATACACAGGCTTCAGCAAAAATGAAAATAAAATCCCCCAAAATACAGGTTCCTGCTATACATTTTTAAACTTTTAGTATCCAATCAAAATACCTTTAAATGTTAAACTTATGCAGACTACACTTTTTATTCTGGTTAACCATACTATATGTATGTAGTAAATATTCTTAACATTCAGTGTGACTATTCATAACAGGTGTTTCAGATTAGCCTCTTAACAACACTTCCACAGGTTACATTAAGGATAATTTAGAGAAATGTGCCTTAACTATAAGATTGGCTCTTACACTGTTTCACTTAATAAATTATCTCTGAAAAATTGTGGAAGTAATCTGTACCATAAGATAGGAAGAAAAGAGTGTAACACTTAAAAATTCCTGAATGATTTAAATGTACCATCATTTGCCTTTCTGTAGTCCTGGAGTAATTTGAGATTAATTATAACAAATTGTTGC
Source organism: Smutsia gigantea (assembly GCA_032199065.1). Classification (NCBI taxonomy): domain Eukaryota; kingdom Metazoa; phylum Chordata; class Mammalia; order Pholidota; family Manidae; genus Smutsia; species Smutsia gigantea. The sequence continues at coordinate 17,901 of JAVSCE010018838.1, forward strand.
AATTCTCAGTTTTTATCCATTAAATACAGACATGTACTGCTAGCATTACTGAACACTAAATCACAGCATTTCACAAATTACTACATATTACTCTCAGATGCAGTTTCTGAAGCTTTGCCAACAATCTGGAACAGAGCATGGTTTTTTCAAACCAGATGTACATCATTTCCTGACTTTGTGAAATGTTACTACAAAGTTGTGTTTCAATAAAAGTATTCCAAAATGAATCACATTTTAAACAACTAGAACAGTAGTTCACAACCACCTGTGTAAATGTAAGTGATCAGCAGGACCTAATGATAACAGGGAAATGAAGATTTATTACAATTAATAGGACAGTGAACCCCCATATCCATCCTATCAAGCCTATCTGCCAACAAGGTTATCTCTGTGACCTTGGCGGGGACAAAGAGTCACCAAGGCACTCACTATTTCTCCTAATTGCCCAATTCCCTATCCTTTGACTAGCAGCATGTTGAGAAACCATGAGAGGCAGAGCATTTGATATGGACTCAGGACAGTGAAGGGACACAGAACATGAACAAAATCATTATAAATTGTATAAAATGTTTAGCCAACTGTTTGGTTTGAAAAATAGATTTGTGTCTTATTCATATGTATATCTCTAGGGCCTACAACATTAATAACTCAATTGTTAAGTAATTAACTGATTTTTAAAAATCTGGCTATAACATGGCTTACCATAAACAACTTCCAAAGAATATCAATGCTTCACATAAACTGTGGTGTTTATGTCTCTCTACAGAAATGGCAATGCCTCCACCCTATTCCTTTGGATCCCTTCCCAATGAATAGTTTTGATGCTTGAGTATCTATGCTATTCATCACTAGATAACTACTAACATCTTCTAGCTGGTTTCTTACTATTCAATTGTCCCAATCCATACATAGTAAACTGACAAATAGGTCTTCCTAATGCACCATTTTCATCATAACATTATTACTCAAATATCTATGGTACGTCTTTAATGCCTACTGAAAATTCACAGCCACCACGCATCAAAAAGTCTTTTATCTATCCCATCTCACCTCACATTAGTCTTTAAAATAACCCTATTTCAACCATGTTCTCACATATTCCTTACAACTATCTTCACATCTCTATTTTTTTTCATGTAACTACTCATCTTCTGAAGCTCACAGCAACCACTTTTTTCAGCGCAGACATACAAAGAGCATAGATAATAGTGTGACTTTACCATGATAAAACTAGCAAAAATGACTTTAACTCAAGAATTCATTTAAATAATTTATTAAACAATAAATAACTGATTAAAAGCACTATAAGACCTCTCATGGACATTCAGTATTGTATGAGAATTTCATGGAGAAGGTAGAGCAGAACAATTCAGAAGAGAATCACAAAGGGCATTTCAGATAGAAGAAACAATATGAAAAAAGAATAGTTAAAGAAGCAAACATTATAACACACTCCATAGGGAAGCAGTAGAAAGAACAGTTGAATAGACAAGAAAGGAACAAATTATAGATGCCTTACATACTAGGCCAACAGGCCTGGACTTGATGGATCATATGTATGAATATTCAATCCATTCATTATTGAATGAAGATTGGCTAAGTAAACCTATTATAGATTTATAAGGGACTTTCAGAGAGAGTTATTTTAGCCCAAAACAAAATACATGAGAAAGAAAAATAAAAAGCAAGGTAAAAGACCTCCCAGATTATTTGCAGTAACTGAGTCAAAGGGGTCCAGAAATGGCAATGGTACTGAAGAGGGAAAGAAAAGGATAATTCTAAAAATTAAATGAATGACTGCAAAAAACCCAGAGAAGATTACACAGAGAAGAAAAGGAAAAGGAAGAAAAAAGGTAAAAATATTTTACATGGGGTGTCAGCATAACAAGGAGTAGTTTAGAGATCCACTCCGCAGTCAATTCTACCAATACATGACTGGGGGATGGGACGGGGGTGGGGTGGAATTCTGCATAGGTCTTAGTGTTTCTGGGTGTCTTACAAGAGAGGCACTAATCTTTTGTTCCAGACTATCTTTCAAGGATGTGTATACAGTGAACAACTTTGGGAGATATAACTTTCTTGCTTTGGAGCAAAAAGCCATGCTTACTGCCCATTAGAAAAGATTTGGGTTGCCCAGGCTCAGAGTTCTTTCATGCAATCTACTACGTGTCCTCTTCAACCCTAGGGAATTGGGGCTCAAGGAACCACTACAAGAAAATGATATTCTGTTTATTGCTGTTGC